>JAMZAV010003712.1:0-62065 GCA_024449915.1 Sweltsa coloradensis | reverse complement strand
AAATTGCAATGTTACTTGGGATAAATTCATGTGTTGGGTCTTAATTTTACAGTTTTTATTGAAACTCACATTTAAATAAATACATGTTTCCTTGTTGGAGATGATCTTCTTCCCAAAAATTTTGGCTCTATACAGTGAACAATTCTATAATGGCATTCACCACATAAAATCATAACCAAACGACATTATTTTACAATATTTCTTTTTATTTATAACCTTTACACATTTGAAATATTTAAATTAAATTAAATATCAGAATAATTTATTAATTTTTTTTAAAGTGGTTTTATATATACGATAATTGCTTTTTACCTATCACTTTATTTTATTTTTAACTTTTAAACCTACAATCAGCTGTTTTGCCACTGAAGGTAATCGACACATTCAAGTACACCCACATACATATGTAATTATGTTTTAAAACCAACAATCTGCAAACTGTTCCTATATAAAAATGGCTCTTTGTCACATTTTCATTTGACACTCATTTGCACATTTTTCTTCATAAAAATATTATAGTTTTAAATGATCAAAAATGGGTTGCCATTTAAAAAAGGGGTTTAAAACAATGAAACTAATCTATAGTAAAGTAAAAAAGACAATTATATATACAGCTTAGATTATTCACATAATTTATAAAATAACAATAGGGAATGCAGAAAACCCTTTGGGATTGAGCGATATTATCAGCAGATCAACATACACTGTCCTCTTTATTATACAGTTCAGTTAGTCATTTTATTAAATTTAAATATCCGTTCTATTCCAACTGATTGGAACCGATTCGCTAAGGACAAAAAACGCGATAACAACAATCAATTGGAAAATTCAGAGAGTTTAAATGATCATCGACTGATATCTTCTAACAACGAAACAACATAGATCGTTCATCCGTTCATCAAATGTAAGTTTATAAGTTTTTTAACAAATTACCAAAAGATGTAAAGGATCAAATATATCAAAGTTTTTAAATAAAATGTCAAGATGGGTTCTAAAAAATAGGGAAAAAATTGTAATGTGTGTTGGTGTTTAAAGACAAAATTGTAAATATATTATTATGTACTGTGTATAGTAGCAATATAGATAAATAAGTAACTCAATACAAGTTGTCAATTGCATGCTTTGGCATGGGCAACAAAAACAACATAATAAAATGTTTTTTCTTGAAAAAAACGCAAAACATT
This sequence comes from Sweltsa coloradensis, assembly GCA_024449915.1. Lineage (NCBI taxonomy): Eukaryota > Metazoa > Arthropoda > Insecta > Plecoptera > Chloroperlidae > Sweltsa > Sweltsa coloradensis. The sequence goes on along the minus strand of JAMZAV010003712.1, from coordinate 60,881 downwards.
ATTGAACGCCATGGCGTGCGTGCAAAATCACATAAGTTTTCACGGCCTGGTTATTCTGGTCTGGAATCTTAAGAGGGTGTAGGACCCATTTGGCAGTTAGCAAATAGCTGTTCGCTCGGCCAAGAAGCATCCTACGTATATAAAATTTTGCAAAGAAATCAATTAAGATTATTCTATAGCCCGCGCTGCCACTTGATTTAGCGCTAGCGTTCCCCCCTAGCTCGCGAACGGCTCCGTTACCGGCGAATGGCCTCTAAAAGTTCAGCGTTTTTCCCGATAGACTGCGAAACCGAAAACATGGGCTTGGCTAGCTACATCCGGCCGCGTTATATTTGAAGTTATATCTCGCGATAAATCCGATCGCGCGGAGAAGACCTTATATGAAGAGTATGAGTCATGGTGTGATTACAGCGGTATGCAGTTGCACTGTGCAGGCCGCTAGACTAGCTAGCTAAGCTAGACCCAAACAACACACACACAGTTTGTTGATACAACCAACCACTTCTCAGTTATTTAGATAGATGTTATTTTGTAAGCGTGACATAGGCCTACGAATATAACGACAGTTCACTGATTGCATTTTGATTCAATTTCCAATCAATCCGCAGTCGGTTGCATCTGAAAATCATCTGCTCAAGGCCTAAAAATTATGTCGGTAATCGACACCCGACGATTCAAATTTTGTCGTGAATCATAAATAAAGTAATATGTATTAATGATTAAATGTCTTTTTCAGAGGCGTGTTTGCCTGAATACGATAATATATTTACATTGTCAAAATAAATAGTTTTATGTTTAGTTTATGACTGATGAGTCTATAAAAATCTAAAAGCATCTCAATTCTCAAACGCTAATGTTAACAGATTCGATTGAGGGAATGAGTGTGCTTAGTTACAATAGTCTATATTTTTTCTAAATTGCCGTATGAAATATTGCCAGCTCTCAATATGACAGCCGTCATAACATGCTGAAACACATGATCTAACAATATATGGCTGAAACGCAATATTAGACTGGTGCCAAACGATTGACGAAAGGCAGGAAAGGCAACGAAACGTCAAGTGCGCAAGAATAGTCACAATGAACGTGTTATTGCACTCTGCAACGCGCTCAATGCTTGGAAAATGGGATAATCTCAGAAGTCAGAACTGCATCATTGTCCTCGAGTAGGCTTTCGTAAACGAAAATACATGATAAATTTTATAAAATGCTTATAAAAATAATGATAAGCATGAATCAGATCGACGTAACATAGAAAATAACAGTACACCACTCACGAAATGAATTATAATTCTTTTCCCGTTTCGCGACAGACAAGACACAGCGTCATTAACGCCCCCCCCCCCCCCCAGCGCGTGACCTGGTAGGCTTACTGTGATTGTTGCGTAAACAATGCTCGTCTTTGTGAAGGTCGCATTTCTTAGATGTCTTGGCTCTGTGAAGTTCGATTGCATCGTCATGGTCCATCGATCGTCGTTCAATTGACAGCGTTATTGAAGTGTCCGACGTGTGGGCCATGACTGGTATTCGTTGTTTGGTGATAGATTAGCAGGCGCAAGCAAAGGAATGACACTGATACAATCATTAGGGCGCGGGGGTGAGAGGCGTGCATTGGGAGAAAAGCGATGGCTTGACCTTCAGTGACCTCGAGATCACAGACAGATGCGCCAGTAAACATTTTCGAACTGGTACTAGGTGTTATTTTGGTAGTTGTTCATTACCGTTACGGGACCCCCCAGTAACAGTGGGGGGGGGGGGAGCATGAAGTGCTTTGCTGTGTCACTAGGCCCCCCCACGGTGCTTCGCGTTTCCCCCCAACCGCACTTACCTACTTTCCTTTTCGGGGGGATCCCTATAATGAACAAGTACTGTTTACCTGTTCGTTGTAACTCCCGTACCAACCATCATGAGCCGTGTCACTGTCACTAAAATGTGCGAGACTATGCATGCAATGCAATGCAAGTTGCCTGCACAACTAATGCAAAGCGTCGTCCTCCTCCGACGAACGAACGACGTGTTTCGGGCCGTTTTTGACCGATTGGCAATTATTTGTTTCGAGTGTCTATAATGACTTAAGATTATCGACTATCGAGATTTTTAGGTGGGCGAAGCCGAAGACTTCAATTGGACTGAGCCCCCCCCCCCCCCAAAAAAAAAAAAAATAGCTCGGGTGTTTTGTTTTTGTTTTTTTGTTTGTATTTTTGTCTGTTTGTTCGCGCTCTACCGGGCAAACGGCATATGCGATCTTGATGAAAATTGGAGGGGACCTTCGAAATCTCTCAACTTAGACCTCCCGTTTTTGGGTATAATCGAAGAAATATTTCTCATGAATAAAGTACTTCTACGATTTTTTTCGATTTTAAATGCGATATTTTCGTGATATTTGGGCCGATTCTCACTAAACGGGTGGGGCTACAACGTTCATATTTTACATGGACGTGATGGTGATGGTGATGTAGTACCTTTTGAAAGAAAAAAAATGAAAAGTTAGCCAGAATCCATCAAAATACAGGTTATATACCTCAAAAAACTTAATTATTAACAAGTAACTATAGAAACTTGACTACAATCACCTATAATGTGTACAAAAGTAAGTCTTCGGGCCTCCAGATATTTTTCATTCTAATAACCATAGCAATAAAAACTACTTTATAAAAATTATCCTTACTTAACACAATTGATTTTGCAATGGAACTTGAAGAAGTAAAGAGATGCCACGCATACTAAAAACTTAAAAAAGCTCATCCATCAACGCGCCAAAAAAAGCGTTCGCAAAGCGGCCTAGTAAATATCAACACATGTTTTTTCCAACGAACAATATGTTAAAAAAAAGCTGCTTGAACTTTGAGTCAGATCACTTTCGTTTTTTATGTGGTCCTGACTCCTGATTTTGCTTCCTTCGATATTACTCTTTTTGGAGGTTTGGTACCAGGGACCGTTTTTTAGTTCGTTCTGTCGAGCCAGTTCAACATTGACATGTTCCCTAACACATTGTCCTCTAGGAATACGGGGATCGGCTTACTCGGGTAAAATACAATTAGAAATAGAAGTTGATGATTTTTCGGAAGCATGAAATCTGTCCACAGTGTTGTCGGTCTGGAAGTATTCTTTCCACAAAGTAGTCGTTAGTGGCGTCAAGGACGTCCGCAGGGGGGGCAAGGCGGGCACTCCCCCCCCCCTTCTTGGAATCCTATATTTATAAGCAATTTTATTAAAATATTAACTATCAAGCTCCGCAAACGCTTTTTCAGGCGCGTTGTTGGATGAGCGTATTTTTTTTAAACGAAAAAAGCATTAATTTGCGATTTTCATGAGAAATAATTTTTCGATTATACGCTCAAATTTCCCACGAAAAATAAATTAATAAATTCGGGTTCTGTGAAAAATGATTACAATCGGATCAAGAATGTCGGTGTAAAAATTGAAAGAAATTAAAAAAATCGAAAAATCGAAAAATTGCTATTATCATGAGAAATATTTTTTATTCCGCTCAAATTTCCACACGAATACATCAATTCATAAAATTAAGGTTCTGTGAAAAAATCATTATACAATCGGATGAGGGCATGTAGGTGTTATAAGTCGGAAGAAGTGTTTTAAAAATAGAAAAAAAATCGTAAAATTGCGATTTTTATGAGAAATAATTTTTCGATTGCGCTAAAAAGCGTGGCAGTTCTAAGTTCAGAGATTTCGAAGGCCTCCAAAAAATTTCATCGCAAATTTGGGGTATTGTTTAGCCAAAATCGTGTTACAAACACAAAAAATACAAAAAAAAAAGAAAGAAAGAATAATTAAAAAAACGGATTTTTTTCTCCAGTGTAGTGAAATGGAATCTTCGCTTCGCTCGCATCGCTCATCCAATTAGATACTGATAATATAAAATATAAATATGAACGGTCTACGTTTTTCTTTACATTACTACTCAAAATTAAATCTGATAATATATTCGCAGATGTAACATTATCGATTCCATCAGGACAGCGTTCCAAATTTCCCTTTTTGGGGGTTTTCTAGTTTCGAGTATCGACTGCACAAAAATTGCATTATTTTGGTATTGCATTCAGCCAGCTACTTTCTTCTAAAACGCACCAAACGCACTCTAAAACCTGATTTTCAAAAAAATCGCCTGCGGGGCTATTGTTGAGGGCCTCACCCCCCCACACACCCCATGTTTGTCCTACGGGAGTTACAAGTTATAATTTGCCCCCCCCCCCCCCCCTCATGACAAAATTTCTGCGGACGCCCTTGAGTGGCGTTAACAATGAAGTCACAATGTACCTGTTGATTTGAAATTAATTAGTTTAGTGTAGAAATATATACAATATTGAATATGCAATATGTCATACAATAGGAAACCCAATTGAGAATGTTGATCGAACGGTACACATTAGCAAAGTCTTGAAAATATAAATATCGACGTTTGTGGTGAAAGACCTATACCCACAACCCACACTAATATAGTATGCGCTAATGCTCGGAATAGTCTTGTGCGTTGTAAGAATTACTCCCCCGTGACCTTGTAGCGGCGATAGAGACCCGGGCCGGCTGAACGCAATGTCTCCCCCCTCCACACAACAGCGTCAGACTGTCAGGCCAGTGGTGGGAGGTGTAAACACAATCCTAAACCACCCAGCAAGCTACTGACCCGGGTTCGATTCCATAACTAAAATGAGTTGCCAATTTCAGTGCACCATGAATGTTCCGAGTTGGTAACTATTGTAATCCAGGCTTCTTACGTGGATCACATTCATATCTATTGTGATCAAATTCCCAAACAACATTTAAAAACAGAGACATGTTTGACCTTTGTTAATTGTGTAAATCAGACTAACCAGAGTATTCTGTTATATATTTTTTAAATCGCATACACTTGAATTTATTGTTCAAGCATGCTTTCAAACTAGGTCACCAAGACGTCCCAAAAAATACGGGACAGTCCCGAATAACACCTAAGTGTCCCGCGTGCCGGGCTGATTTTGTCCCCAAATATAGTCCCCCTTTACCATGACATCAAAATTTCAAACAGACAAAAGGTAGCTTACCGCCGTTTCGAGAGGTCGCCGTTTCGAGAGGTCGCCGTTTCGATGCCCGCCAACGGCAATTATGACTGTTATTTCCAGGGTGGGGATTGAGTTCTGCTAACTAGGCATTTGACATTCTTTTTAGACTACTGTTACACTCTCTATAAACTAATTTTTAAATGCGTAGCCCTACACATTTTAAATCATATTTTGAACAAGCAAAGATGTATACTATATGAGATTTTTATTTGTGTGCTCTCTCGTCCTCTAGTCCATCTCCAGTCTGGTTCAAGCTACAGCTGTCTTGGCTTTCCAACACCACTTGAAAGTAAACAAAATATATCCTTGACTGCTAAGTGCTGCGTGAAAAAAGAGAACATGCATAATATTTAATTCAGTCAAGTGGAAGAGCTGTTTACGTTATCGGTTTTACAGTCTTCGTCGTCTCCTGAAACAGATACTTGACAGCAATATGAATGATTGTAGCGTGAACTTCCAACGTATAGAACGCAATCGTGGTGTATGGGTACTTCGTTCCGGGTTCGAACCCTGGTACGATATCAGTGTTGTTGTTTGGATTTAATAACTGGAACGGATTCTTATCTTCATAAATCGTTCACATATTCTTGTCGAAATATGATACGTTGACAAGACTGTAAACAGTTGAGTACAATCGAAAAAGATTTGATTTGATTGTTTGCTTCGTTTTCTTGACCAGCCTTTATTACGAGGGAAATTTACTCGCCTTCCCATTATGTATATATATTTAGTTATTTACTTTTACTAACGCATAACTCTACATAGCGGTAAATGTTATTACATGATAAAATATATTACTTTTCATCAGGCGCGTAAAAACGTTTTGAAAGTTGGTGGGGGGCAAATTTATTTGCAGATCTCGTGGGTGGGAGCCGCCAGAGGCTCTTTCGATTTTTACCATACCAGACCAAAAGTTATTTCGTCATGTTTTAACTGCACTCAGACTCTGTAAACGATGTTTTACAGCAACTATCTGCGATCTAAAAGCTAAAAAAAATGAACGTGAAGTGACCCATTTTAGTAAATTTCAACCTAATTTTTTATCTAATGACGAAGCATTCAGGCAAACATATTTGTTTAACCAAGGTGACTGTCGAATTGTATGTGTATGTGCATATTTACTACGGAAATTCTGGGATTAATATTTTACTCACGTTAAATTTGCCCTCCCCTCCTCCTCCCCCCCATTCCTACGCCACTGCAGTTTTCATAACAAATATTATAAAATACTTGTCCACAGCAATATCGCACAATACACGTACACATACACACGCCTGACACAAGACTTAGCTGATGCGCCTTTTACAATCGCTGGACACTTGAGATAACGAATCAAACCGCGCGCTATCCGAAGCTCACCGGATCTTTGCTCGCCAGCCACTCGACAAGAGTTCCCGAGATTGCCACCGCAACGCCATCGTTCAGTCGCGAGCTGATCGGGTTTCCGACGACGCGAGGCGATTTTTGGAGGGGTTTACATGACGGCAGGTCAATGAATGTGTAGCAGCCACTATTGGTGATACAGACAAGTTGTTAGGTGGAAATCAAAGCTGAGGGTTCCACACATAGGGTGAAAGTAAAATATGCCACATTTCTCTCCCATTTGATCTATTTACGATGGGCTGAACACAAGCGACTTTGATTCACGTTTTCAGTGGTACACTAAAAAAATCAAATAAATAAACTAATAAAGATAATTATGAAACTTATTTCAGGTCACTTGTAAAAGAACTACAAAAAACGTGGTTTAAATTTCATATCATTCTAACAAACCGTTTTTCTTAAACATTCATTTCCGTTTTATAGCGATTTAAATTTCCGGGACAGCCCAAAACAATGGCAATAAAAATAAATTTTCACTTTTTTTTACATCAAAAACGTCATAATGTATTATACTGTGTAAAATGGGAAAGCATATAAAAAATATCAATTCTTTGTCTAGATTAGCCTTAAGCATACATGGACGTTACTACGTTAATAGATTTTTAAAATTTGGTCTTGATCAGCCAGAAAAAATTCACAAATATAGTCAATTGACTTTTTTAACAAAATCAAAATTCGTGAAAACTAATCTAATTTTTATAAATTATTTCAAAACAAATTTTAGAAATGTGTTATATAGAGACCTATATTTCCACTTTCGTGAGATATGTTAAAAATTTCAAACACCTATTGTTTCAGTCAGCAGAGCGAACATCAATTTCCCTAAAACGCATGTCCTGCTCCCTGTTAATGAACGACAAACATTTATGTGTTTATGTTCCAGTGGTCAGCGAATCAATAGTGGTCGCGTATACTGAGTTTATTAGAAAATATAGCCAAACAGATATAATACAATACAACTTTTAAATGTCTCGCTACCCGTTGATGACAATCTGACAGTAAATTTAGGAAGCTTATTTAGATTATCCAATCAAAAAACTTTTTGTTTATTTGGATTAAGGACGCGTCAACCGTTAGGTCATAATGCACCACTCTAGCCTGCGGGGGGGGGGGGGGGGGGAGGAGGGGCCCATGCTGGTCAGAATCAGCCACGGGTAAGGGGAGGAAGGGGGGTTTCTCACATCGCGGTCGTTAATTGCAATTATTAATATGAGATTGTATGTGACTTGAGAGCCTTGCACCAAATGTACACATCATAGCTACGTGAGAAACTCAGATAGGTCATATTGCGCTTCCTGCATAATATTGTTAGTTTTAATGAATTGTTTTTATCTTTCTATTAATATTGTTCTTGTCAAGTTGTCAAGTTCATAAAGTAAAATACGATAAATCAGTTATTTAAATGATAATAATTCTATGTATTATGTGTAATGTGCAATATCCAATTTTTGTGAATAATATCAGGCCGTGAATATAATCTTACAATTAAAAAAAATAATCCGAAGTCATCAAAGTACATTCAAAATCAAGCAATTTCATCTGAAAATACTTACGTCTTTGTCTATAAAAACACTGTAAACATGAACATTCTCTCATTATTAAAATAGTGATTCAGTAGTTCATACATTCGTTATACATAGATAGTATAGTAAGAAATCCCTTAACAGGAAAACATAAAATAATGTTGTGTGAAAGTCAGAGGCTAAAAACCAAATCAAACCGGAACTCGAACCCAGGTCTTTCTCCCTCGCATAGTCTCAAATTAACTCCAGGTGCACATTCACCCACTATTCTTTTATCTATTCAAATTTGACTATCAACAATATTTTGTCAACTGAGGGGTTGATTTCAAAAACAGCCTATGTCCAAAAAGCACATTTTGCAGGAGATCAATTAAACTTCATACCATCCGTAAAAGTTGTATTAAATTTCCAATTTTTGGTTTTAACTGTGTATCTTGATAATAGTTTTTATTTCTGCTATGACATTTTGCCATAGTACTTCCCAGAAAGACAAAAAAAAAAAACGTTTGGACATTGGTTGTTTTTGTAGAATATTTTTAAAATGTATACATTTTTGTTGAGGTTATTTTCCAGAAAGTTCAATACGATATTATATATGATATATCTATAGTTCCAACATAACAGCTGGATAGCTGTCACCTACTTGAACCACCTTTAATGCCGAAAAAAAAATTAAAAAATAATGGACATTGGTTGTTTTTGTGAGAAATCTGTTGTTTTTCAAGCTTAAACGTGTGACATAGGTTGTTTTTGCCAGAACTTTTATTTTAGTATTATTCCCAGTGAAAATACGAATTTTTTGATGGTATGGGCTCGAAATCGGTAATTTTGGACATTGGCTGTTTTTGCAAACAACCCCTCAACTGTTCTAGTTATGATTCTCGTCATTATTAAATTACCAGGAATAACCGTTTTGGAGTATTTTAAAAAAATATAGTGCAGAGCCCTAATAAGAGATAAATGCCCTTTGTGGTTTCGTAAGTGCTATGACAATCGTATCAAAAGTAGTAACCAATATGGGTTTTATCAATATAGTAACACCACAGATAACAGAGTTACTCTATTATCTGTGGTAACACCATAGGTAACACTTTAGTAAGATTTCATTTATTATCCCGTACTGTATTAACCGTGCATGCGTATGTTTGATGTTTATTAGGTTTAAGGGCACGTCAACCGTTAGGTCATATTGCGTCTCTTGTGATAATGTAGTTGTTTAATAGTTAGTTTATAACTATATATTTTCCAAAGGGGAGGAACGTAAGGGGTGACGAGGGGAGACGCGGGGTGGACAGGCTTGTGCGGGTCAGAACCAGCCACAAGCAAGGGGTGGGGATGGGAGTAGGTGGCCGGGGGCAAGGGGCCGAGGCGGGATCATGGCCGGGGTTGGGTCGAGGGAGGGGGGGGGGGCACGTTCATGCTTACATTGAAAATATGCATCCATAGAAATACGAACGACGTGAGAAACTAGGGCGCTTCAACGGTTAGGTCATATTGCGCCGCCTGTGAATGAAAAGAAATGAGAAGAGTGAATGCAGGTATGTTGATGATTAGATTGTTTTCTAAGTGTATAAATAACAAAATAAATTGATGATGAAGAAAGTAATAGCAAAATAAAAGTTATGTATGTAAATGAAAATAAAGAAAAGAAACAAATGTGTAAGATGTGAATAAGACCAAAGAATATTAGGGATATTAATTACTTTGCAATGTTGTGTAGTCTTAAACCGACAGTGTTGACTCAAGCGTTATGCGCGCGACTCTGATTCGTGAGGTCCCGGGTTCAAATCCCGCCGAAATCGACAATCCTGACTGAAGGTTTTGCCCGAAGTTTTTCTCAGTCGTTAATAAAAATGCAAGGTAATGAGTCTTCTAAAACTGTCTTCGGGTAACCCTTCACATGCAATATCATATCCGCAACATACCTATATTTAGACACCTGGAAGAGGGGCATGAATTGCATCTTGGACAGGCATCGTTACACACTTTCGGTAAAGGTCCTGGGTTCAAGCCTTGTCGGTGTTTAACCCCTCGTTTTTATATCACCACATATATGAGAATTACCCAATTGAATTTCATTCGATATCTTAAATATATATTTCGCTCAAGACTCCTGCTTAACTATTTGGTACCTTAATGTGATACCACTGTCTCAAAAGACAATTGCTACATACGAAATATCACTACAACGACTACGTGAGAAACTAGAGTGCTTCGATCGGTTAGGTCATAATATTGTGCCAGCACTATAGTATTGTTTATTAATAAATCGAGTTGGTTGTGTGTTTGGTTTTTATATTGTTTTCTAAGTTTATAAAATAAAATCATAGATATGAAAGTGACAACAGAAAAAATATTTATTTGTATTTTTATTTTATTTTTTGAACGATGAAAATGCATGTGTCTGCTGTGGTTCATAAGGTAGGGGCGCGGGATTCTATGACTCCAAGATACATTAGTTCAATTCCGCATAAGGCACGGATTTCGTTCATTGTTCTTCATCATCTTTAACAGTAATCATCCAAAATGTAATATTTGTATCATTAAATTCAATGCCACGTGTACATTAAAACATAGAGCAACTCAATTTTTAAATCATTTTGTTAATCCATAAATTTACTTTCTTGTCTTATTATTTTTGATATGTATATATTGATGAGTATATTTCCAAGCCTTTATCCACACATTAACAACAACAATGCAAGATTTACAAATATGAATCTGTTAGAGAGAAACGCACAGCACCCAATATTTAAAAGACAAGTCTTCTATAGCGTGTTATCACACACCAATGTTGTGGGAGGATTCACAATCCAGGATTGTTTCTTCTGAGAGCAATAACACCATGATCATAAGAGAGGCCAAGCCTACTCGTAGCGATCTGAACCGACGTGAGAAACTAGGGCGCTTCAACCGGTTGGGTCATTTGCGTCGCCTCTGATATTGTAAGTTAATGAAATGAGTTAATGGTGTGTTTAATGATTACGTTGTTTTCCAAGTTTACTAAAGACAAGAAAATTATATAAATGAAAGTAATAGCAAAAGATTTTTTTTTTTATAAAAAATGAAATGTGTTTAATGTCAATTAATTTTGTTCAATAAATTACTTTGAATGAGAAATTTAGAAAGTTTGTCGCCGTTATCATATGATTGGGCGACATCAAATTACGTACGCAAGGCATATCATAATGATTAACAGTTAAAGAAATGTACTTCACATGATTGTGTCACATCTGGGAGAAAAACATATTGGTTTGGATTGATCCGTCACAGAAGTATCGTCATGTAAGTTGTAACCAGATGTGTTGTTTTGTTATACCGTCGTTTTCAGCATTATTCGTAGGTGTAGATAATATTTTACACACCGTTCTTGAAAGCAACCGAGGCTGTTAATATGTGTCTTAAAGGGGCTAAAAACCCCAAAAAATATTTTTTACCACGTGATCTATAGCACAATACTACACTGAAATGACCGTTTAAAAAATCATATCTTGTAACTGTGATTTAACACGATTTTTTTAATTTTTTGATCCAGAAATTTGCGAAAATTGGTGTTTTGGGAAATTTCTTAAATCGGCTATAACCTGCTTCTTTTTTGGGCCACATAGATACTAGAGTATAGTACCAATCTAAAATGCCCCTTTATAACATCGTGTCTTGAAACTGTGCCCAAATATCCCCTCAAACACGCAAAAATATGCATTTCAAAATCACACCCCATCTTGGTAATCAGCATATTTTGACCAAACTACTTGACCAAATTACAAAACAAAATATAGAGAATTTCCAGAAAAGGCTGTAGAGTACGTCAATAATGGTCAATATTTATTTTCATCAAAATCCTCCAAGGTCACGGGGCATAAAGATCGTCCCCATGTTATTTCTTATGGGAGATTTTGCCGATGGGACCTAGCTCTAAAAATATCATGTTTGACAATTTTTTGGGAGGTCATGGTGGCCCCAATAATTTTTCTGATAATTGCTAAATTCATTACTAATTAGCCTGAATGAAATATATTTTTTGAGTCTAGCGGTTAAATACCCCTTTAAACTCTGTGCAAGTGAGCAGTGCAAGACATGGTAACGAAACACGTACAAGAACGTTCGACAGAAATTGTGCCTTCTCTACAGTCTCACTATAGACTCCAGCAGTTGACAGTAGGCCTACACATGTGGCTCCCGAACCAGGGGGGCCTAGGCCTAGCCACATCGTACTCTCGCGGCTAGGCCCCCAGCATCGACCAGACGGGATTCAGTGACCCCTACTGGCAATCAGTCTCCTAGGAATTCATCAGTCTCTTAGTCTAGTCTCTCCCTCTCATAGTTGTTTGTGCCTGAGGACGGTGTCGGTGATCCACTGCTCGTACATGTTAACCCTGGTGTAGACGCCAGGCGTGTTACGACGGCCGCACCCGATGCCGAAGCTGATGACGCCGACCTGGTACCACTGGCCGTCCTTCTCGCAGACTAGCGGACCCCCGCCGTCGCCCTGCAAGGGGGAGAAGATGACACGTTTCATTATAGTGCACCACTCTAGCCTATAGGGGATATGGGCTGGTCAGAACCAGCCACGGCTAAGGGGAGAAAGGGGGGGTTCTCACGTCGCGGTCGTCGTCGTCTTTGTCAAAGTTCGTTGTGTCATTGTCATCGTCTTCGGGGAGGTCGTCAAGAGAAGGGGGAGGTGTCCCCGACGATGATTGCCAGAGCTCGCCTCTAGTTTCGGGGAGATATATACTCGCCTCTTACTAGCTGATGTTTGCGAGGTGGACTTTTTCTCTTGAATCGCCTTTTACGATTAGCAGAGCCATGCTCTGGGCCAATTCTACCCCGGGTCCAGACGGGTACACTGGGATGGGAGTAAGGGGAAACTGTGCCGAAACGGTCTTTTCACTAACCTTGTTTACATAATTAATCAAATATCGTTATGATGAATTTCAATAATATAATAACATGTAATAATATCATTATAAATAATATCATCAATATTTTAATTCAATGACATTTCAGTTTTACACAATATGCGGTCCACCGTCCAATGCATTGAAATGGTGCAAGTTGCGTCAACAGAGATAATATGACATCCTGTGATGGACATGGAAACACTTGAGATACCTTTGAACTTGTCAACACCTTATGAAAAGAACCCATTAGTGGTAGCCTCAGGGCACAAAGAGCATGGAAGAAGCTGGGGTAGGTGAAGGCGATGCACTACAAACCCCGTCGACTCAACAAACAACAAGATCAATTTAGAAAATAATACGTCATCGCTGGTCACCTGACCACCCCTATATAAAGACGATCTCCGGAGCCATGATTTTATTATTGTGCCTGCATCATTAGAGGGTGGACCGTGGACGACAACAGGAAGTGAACGAGCGACACCAAAGTTATAAAGAACAGTGAATACTGAGTGTTTATTTAATTACTAATTTAATTGTTGTCGCCGTATTCAGTGCTAAATAAGTTATCGAATTCGTACATCAATAATACATCAGCAAAGATTTGGATTATTTGGATTAAGGACGCGTCAACCGTTAGGTCATAATGCACCACTCTAGCCTAAGGGGGGGGGCGGGGGAAAGGGCCCATGCTGGTCAGAACCAGCCACGGGTAGGGTGAGGAAGGGGGGTTTCTCACGTCGTGGTCGTCATCGTCTTTGTCATTGTTCGTTGTGTCATTGTCATCGTCGCCGGGGGGTCGTCAAGGGAAGGGGGAAAGGTCCCCGACGACGATTGCCAGAGCTCGCCTCTAGTTTCGGGGAGTAAGATACTCTGCTCGAACTAGCAGATGTTTGCGAGGTGGACTTTTTCTCTTGAATCGCCTTTTACGATTAGCAGAGCCATGCTCTGGGCCAATTCTACCCCGGGCCCAGACGGGGGCAACAGTTAACAGCATCACCTAGACCACATCATAGTTAACAGCATCACCTAGACCACATCATTGTACTATAAGAGGTACCATATTACTTATTTTACTAATAAATCATTGGCCAATTGAAAGTAGTCTTTGTAAATAAATGATATATGTAATTTGAGTTTCGAATAATACAGCAAACCTTTTCAATCACAAACACCGTTGAACATACTGTCATTTCAACGTGAGAAACTAGGGCGCTTCAATAGGTTAGGTCATTTTGCGCCGACTGTAAAAAAATGAGTTTATGGAGTGTTTGGTTATTTTATTATTTTCTTTGTTAATAAAAGAAAAGAAAATGATAGAGATGATAGTAATTTTGCAAAAGAAAAACTATTTATTTATTTAAAAAAAAATATATATATGTGTTTGGTGTGGTTTAAATTTTGTTAAATAAATTTCTTTGAATGAGAAATTAAAAAGTTTGTCGCCGTTATCATAAAATAGACGTTGTTCATGATTGGGGAGATCAAAATGTGTGTGCAAGGAATGTAACAATTTGTTGTGTTCTATACAGGTTTAGAACCGTCTTAAATAAATAAATAAATAAATTTTTATTTAGAGTCTACCCACTCAGTTATATAACTGATTTTCAGTGGGGGACTTTAAATCAAAGCGACCAAGCCAACCCTGCAGGCCCCGACGCAATCGACGAGTGAGCGATAACCAACCAAAGATCGATATTTTTAATAGGAAATATAGCAATCAGTAGTATGGACAGTGCGAACACCCGCGAATCAACACCAGATCAACAAGGCTAATTCTAGAACAACTCTGAAATTTATTATGTGCTTCGTTGCTAGGACGGCTCCAAAGTCACCGTTTACAAACTCCTAAGACAAGAACTGATGGACTGAAGTCCAAATCAGAAGTTAAAAAACTTCTGACTTTAGCGGGAATCGAACCCTGGACCTTCTGCATTGGAAGCAGATACGCTAACCACAAGACCAACGAGCCACACATGGTCTAGTCACGTGGTCTAGTCATGTGGTTAAGACGTTCGTCAAGACGTTGGGTTCAATACTCGTTCGAAACAGATAACAATATTTGGATTAAAGGCGTTTCAACCATTAGGTCATAATTATTTATATTACTTTAATGAATTTTACCTGCCCAAAGGGCATGCAGGAAGGCTAATGTAGGGCAAGTGTGACCCTCTGTAGCCTGACAGTGATTACAGAGTTAAAAGTTCAGATTAACATTACAACAAAAGACAACAAGAGAACATGACATAGAGTTAGTTGACGAGAAAGGCAAAAGGCGGATAAGGGTACTTAAAGCGAGAGGCCTGAACGCTCGAGGACGCGAAACGAGGTCGTGATGCTCATTCCTGCCGCCTGCGTGAAGACGTTGCACGTAAGGCCCCTGCTAGGGTGTCGAGTCGAGAGCTGATACCACCGGCGCCGGACGTCTTCATTCCGCGTCATCGGAGGAAGCCGCGCGATGCAACGAAGGATACTTCGCTCCAGTGATAAGTATTGTTGGAAACATCCTCCAACGATGCGCCACTCAAGCTTAGGGGATATGGGAGGAAAATCTTCTGCTGGTCAGAACCAGCAACGGGTAGGAGGAGGAAAGTGTGTTTTTGTACTTAAAAAAATAACATAAATCTTATAAAGTATGAATGCTTACGTCACAAGCGTCTCTCCCCTCCGCGCCGGCGCACATGGAGGTGGCCGGGAGGGTGTAGGCGGAGCCGAACTGTTGTCTTAGCGCCACCTGGCAGGCGTCGTTCTCCCACAGAGGCACCGGGACTTCCTTCAAGACCACGGAGTGTGCTGAGCCTGGGGAGGAGGAAGTCATTAATTGCGAGTTAATACCCGTTCACGATTCATGATTTTATTCTACGAGAAACACTCTTGAGTCTTGAGCCTGAGGTTGCACTTTTTACTTTATTTGGATAAGGGCGCGTCAACCGTTAGGTCATAATGCACCACTCTTCCCAAGGGGATATGGGGAGGAGGGAGCCCATGCTGGTCAAAACCAGTCACGGGTAAGGGGAGGAAAGGAAAGGTAAAGGTTCTCACGTCGTAGTCGTCATCGTCTTTGTCATCGTTTAAAGAATGAGTGGAGGTGTCCAACGATGATTGCCAGATTTCGCCTCAAGTTTTGGAGCGTAATATCCTACCCTACGGACAAGCATGATATTGCCGAATTTAAAAGACGACGTACGGAACTAGAGCATTTTAACCGGATATAGGTCATATTGCGCCTCCTGTGATATTGTTATAGTTTATTTTATTTATTTATTTTATTTTATTTTATTTTTATTTATTTTTCTCAGCTCTTTGTTCTTCTTCTGTAATTTTTTTTGGATTTCACAAATTAACTGAATATGTCATGCAACCATAGTATTTATACATACATGTTTTTCATGTTTATTTTGGTTATATGTTCCGTTCTCTGTATTGTCACCATCTTAAATAATTTATAAATTGTCTTTACCCCACAGTTAAGCCTTTTTCAGGCTTTGTGGGTTTTTTGATTATATTCTTGTTAGATTTATTTCTGTAGGCCTATGTAACATTAATTATTTATTTGTACAATTTTGCTATGTTGTATGAGTCATGTATGTTCTATGTTCTATGACAATAAAATAAATTTGTATATAAAATATAAAAAAATTTTTTTAAAAAATTGAGTTTTTATTTGTTTGAATGTTCTATTTCATTCTATGTTTATAAAATAAATAAAGTAATATGGATGATAATGAAAGCATTAATGAGCGACGGCTGGTTTGATATAAGGTTAAAGCCATATTGCGTCTTCTACACAGGCAAGCCGTCTACCACACCAGAGAATGTTTCTTGCGTGATATATGGCGCTGGGGATTTTGTTTGAGTTTGAATTATTAATATAGCAAGATATAAAATTTGGTTTAAAGGCGCGGCAACCTATAACTGTTTTTCACATCGTGGTTGTCATTGTCTTTGTCATCGTTCGTGTTGTTATGGCCGTCGCCGACGAAGAGGTTGTCAAAGGGAGGAGGGGGGGGGACCCTGACGTCAACCGCCAGAGCTCGCATTTAGGTTTTGGATTAATATAAATAGTAAGATTAGATTTTTCATTTTGTTAAATGGCTCGTCAACTGTAGGATTCTTCGCCTCTCTACTTGATAGTTACCCTCCTGCCTGCGTCCCCAGCCTGTGATGACACACTTGGCCCTGGGCGTCTGCGCCGTGTCCGGGAACACGCTCCCCTGCTTGGGCAGACAGACCACGTCGATATTAGGCCTCCTCTTGGCCGGCCGGCGGAGCTGGAGGAGGGCGATGTCGTGGGCAAGACTGGAGTTGTCGAAGCCGGGGTAGAGGATCACGGCGGAGACGTCCAGCTCCTCGTGACGGAGCCGCTCTCGGGTGGAGCTCACGTCGTACTCTCCCAGGCGAACCTTGAGCGCGGAGCTGCGCTCGCCGATACTGGAGAAACAAGGGGTAAGCATTAAGATGGTTTAGTTTAGGTTTATTTAGATTATGGGCGCGTCAACCGTTAGTTCATAATGCGCTACTCTAGCCTAGGGTATTTTTTATTTATTTGGATTGAGGACGCGTCAACCGTTAAGTCATAATGCACCACTCTAACCTAGGGGGGGGGGGGAGGGGCCCATGCTGGTAAGAACCAGCCACGGGAAAGGGGAGGAAAGGGTTTTTAGATTTTTAGTTTATTTGGATTAAGGGCGCGTCAACCGTTAGGTCATAATGCACCTTTCTAGCCTAGGGGATATGGGGAGGATAAGGGGAGGAAAGTGGTGTTCTCACGACGCGGTCATTATCATCGTTGTCATCGTTCGTGCCGTCATTGTCGTCCTCGTCGTCGTCGGGGAGATATATAGATAATCAGCGACGCTTGGCGTTCTGCTTGTCTCGCGCAAGACCGACCAGTTTCCTGTACCCTCACTCATACCTGCGTATAAGGTAATGACATTATATTATTAATGTTTGGTGGTCAGTTCAAAGGCAACAGTTTTTCGTTGCAGTACTGTTCCATCCATTCAATGCAACTACAAGTCCTGATGGTCTAGTGGTTGAGACGCCTGCCTGGAATGCGGGACATCCGTGGTTCGATTCCCAGTTGGGGCGGACTTTTTTAATTTCTGAATGGAAGTAAATAATAACAATTACACCTACGGGAGTGTTTCCCGATTAACCAAATCGAGAAGTAAGTATTAATAGTTATTCTCCCGCCCGAAGAGCGGGTAGGAAGAAAGAGGAAGAGCCTAGGTAAGTCAACACCCGAAAGTGACCATACATTGCTTCCGGCAGTCATCTTTTGGCAACTATTTTTTGTTTCGTCAACTGCAGTTAGAGACTCAACTACGACGACGACGTGAGAAACTACAGGGTGTTTCAACCAGTTTGATTTCTAAGTAAAAGAAAATGATGAAAGATGATAGTAAACACCTTTTTTTAAACTTTAATAAATCATGTTGGATTGACGTCAAAGTAAGAAACTAGGGCGCTTCAACCGGTCAGGTCATATTGCGCCACCTATGATATTGAAAGTTGATGAGATAAGTTAATGATGTGTTTGATGATTATATTGTTTTCTAAGTTAATATAATAAGATGACGGTGGTGATAGAAAAAGTGGAAGAAAAGTTATTTATTTGAATAGAAATAAATGAAAAAAAGATAATTTATTTTAAGTGAATAAAATTCTGTTTTTTGTTTATTTGGATTAAAGACGCGTCAACCGTTAGGTCATAATGCACCACTTGAGCCTAGGGGATGTGGGGAGGAAGGGCCCACGCTGGTCAGAACCAGCCACGGGTATAAGGGGAGGAAGGGGGGTTTCTCACGTCGCGGTCGTCATCGTCTTTGTCATCGTTCGTTGTGTCATTGTCATCGTCGTCGGGGAGGTCGTCAAGGGAAGGGGGAGGTGTCCCCGACGGCGATTTCCAGAGCTCGCCTCTAGTTTCGAGTAGTGATATATTTCCCTCTTACCAGCTAGCTGATGTTTGCGAGGTGGACTTTTTCTCTTGAATCGCTTTTTACGATTAGCAGAGCCATGCTCTGGGCCAATTCTACCCCGGGCCCAGACGGTTAAATAAATAACTTTGAATGAGAAATTTAGAAAGTTTATCACCGTTATCATATGATAAAAGTTTTTCATTTGATTGGTAGAGAACAAATTACGTGCGCAAGGTATCATATTTGGTACATTCTGCAGGCATATGATGAACGGTTAGTTTTTTTTAAATTTGAAGTAAGGACGCGTCAACCGTTAGGTCATAATGCACCACTCTTGCCTAGGGGATATGGGGAGGAGGATTTTGTTTTTGTTTGTTTATTTGGATTAAGGACGCGTCAACCGTTAGGTCATAATGCACCACTCTAACCTGGGGGGGGGGGGGGGGGCCCATGCTGGTCAGAACCAGCCACGGGTTAGGGGAGGAAGAGGGGTTTCTCACGTCGCGGTCGTCATCGTCTTTGTCATAGTTCGTTGTGTCATTGTCATCGTCGTCGGAGAGGTCGTCAAGGGTAGGGGGCAAGGTCCCCGACGACGATTGCCAGAGCTCGCTTCTATTTTCGGGGAGTAAAATACTACCCTTCATAGTAGCTGATGTTTGCGAGGTGGACTTTTTCTCTTGAATCGCCTTATACGATTAGCAGAGCCATGCTCTGGGCCAATTCTACCCCGGGCCCAGACGGGGGTGGGGAGGAGGAGCCTATGCTGGTCAGAACCAGCCACAGGTAAGGGGAGGAAGGGGGGTTTCTCACGTCACCGTCGTCATTGTCGTTGTCATCGTTCGTTGTGTCATTGTTATCGTCGTCGGGGGGTCGTCAAGGGAAGGGGGCAAGGTCGTCGACGACGATTGCCAGAGCTCGCCTCTAGTTTCGGGGAGAAATATTATAATCCCTTAGCTTACTAGCTGATATTTGCGAGGTGTGTATAAATAAATAAATAAATAAATAAATAAATAATGAATGAAATAAATTTTATTTAGAGTACCCACTCATAACTGATTATCAGTGGGGGACTTTAGAGTCGAGAGGCAGGAGGATGGAATTTATAAGTCAGTGTGACAATCACACTATTCAATTTGTTATTTTGCACCATATTCCAAGATGCCTGTCGCAAATCCAACAATCGTTGCTTGTGTCCACTCTTGACATCTGAAACCGGAACTAGATAAAATTAATGTCGAGGCGCTGGGAAGCTTCCTTAGCAGCCCGATCAGCGTGTTCATTCCCCTCTGTTCATACGTGTCCAGGTATCAAAACTCTATGATAGAAAGATTAGTTTTTCTCAGTACTAGAATTGGATGTCGTGTACCAAATGATGACTGGAATACATTAGTTTTAGGACTTGAAGTGAGCTCAAGATGTACACAAAACGTATTCTCCACAAGAAACAATTGACGACGACGACGTGAGAAACTAGGGCGCTTCAACCGGTTAGGTCATATTGCGCCGCCTTTTTTTGGTTTATTTGGATTAAGGACGCGTCAACCGTTAGGTCATAATGCACCACTCTAGCCTAAGGGGGGTGGGGAGGAGGGGCCCATGCTGGTCAGAACCAGCCACGGGTAAAGGGGGGAAAGGGGGGTTTCTCACGTCGCGGTCGTAATCGTCTTTGTCATCGTTCGTTGTGTCATTGTCATCGTCGCCGGGGGGTTGTGAATGAAAGTAAATGAAAAGAGTTAATGCAGGTATGTTTGATGATTAGATTGTTTTCTAAGTGTATAAATAACAAAATAAAATGATGATGGTGAAAGTAATAGCAAAATAAAAGTTATGTATGTGAATGACAAGAAAGAAATGTGTATGATGTGAATCAAATTTTGTTAAACAGATTACTATGGATGAGAAATTTAGAAAGTTTGTCACCGTTATCATATGATAAAAGTTCTTCATATGATTGGGAGAGATCAAATTGCATGCGCAAGGCATCATATTTGGTACATTCTGCTAGCATATGATGTACGGTTAAAGGTACATCACGTGTCACAATGTACATATACATGCATCAAACTTGAAATGTAATCATGCCAAAACACCGCATAACATTTTTTGTGTATAAAAGTAATTTTAAAATAATCGAATCATCACTGATTAATTGCCAAATTAAGGAAACGACAGGACGCTGTCAGTTGACTGTACCAAATAGAAATAAAGTCACGTTCCATGTCCTGTTAATTATATTAATTTATACATTTTTAAGTTGAATGAAGTTATACCAGAAACCCCATCAATCACAGGCACGCGATGACCACGCTATTATATCACAACTTGGTGATGCAACCTCTATTCTTGATGAGGTAACATCTGCCCGCACAGTGTGGTATGCGGACGAAAGTATTAGCCAGTGTCACGGGAATATATCCGGGTATGATCGTCGGTGTTTTGTAATAATCTTTCGTCCATCCGTGTTGGAGAGGTGCCTATGCCGTAATAGTAAGGAAAGGGGTAAGATGTGGTGTGTCTTATGTAATCGAGAACGGACTATTTTTTGGTTTATTTGGATTTGGGGCGCGTCAACCGATAGGTCATAATGCGCAACTCTATGTTTATGTTTATGTTTATTAGGTTTAAGGGCGCGTCAACCGTTAGGTCATATTGCGCCTCCTGTGATAATGTAGTTTATTAGTTAGGTTATAACTATATATTTTCCAAAGGGGAGGAACGTAAGGGGTGACGTGGGGAGGCGCGGGGTGGACAGGCCTGTGCTGGTCAGAACCAGCCAAGCAAGGGGAGGGCATGGGAGTAGGTGGCCGGGGGCAAGGGGCCGGGGCGGGATCATGGCCGGGGTCGGGTCGGGGGGCCTGTGGTCTGTGGCGAAATCAGGCCGGGCTCAGGCAAAGGACAGAGGGAAAGGGAGGGTACGGGGAGGGCAGGGGTTGGTGGTTCCCCCACGTCGTGGTCGTCTTCGTCTGTGTCATTGTCATCGTCGTCGGGGAGGTTGTCAAGGGGAAGGGAATGTTCCCCGACGACGACCTCCGGAGCTCGCCTCTAGATTCGGAGAGTAATATACTCCCCTCTTTCTATCTGATGTTTGCGAGGTGGACTTTTTCTCTTGAATCGCCTTGTACGATTAGCAGAGCCATGCTCTGGGCCAACCAGCCACGGGTATAGGGGAGGAAAAATAGGTTCTCAAGTCGTGGTCGTCGTAGTCTTTATATAGTCGTTCGATCGTTGTGTCTTTGTCATCGTCGTCGGAAGGTCGTCAAGGGAAAGGGGAGATTTCTCCGACGACGATTGCCAGAGCTCGCCTCTAATTTCCGGTAGTAATATACTCTCTATAGCTATTGTTTGCGAGACGGAATTTTTCTCTTTAATGGTCTTTTAAGATTAGCAGAGCTATATGCTCTAGGCCAATTCTACCCCGGGTCCAAACGGAGGTAACCCTGATTGAGTAACATAGACAAAGATCGATGCGTAACGATTAACAACGACGACGTAAGAAACTAGGACGCTTCTACCGGTTAGGTCATATTGCGCCGCCTGTGATATTGAAAGTTGATGAGATGAGTTAATGGTGTGCTTAATGATTAGATTGGTTAGTAAGTGTATAAGAAAATTAAATGATGATGATAGTTATAACAAAACAAAAGTTATTTATGTGAATGGAAATAAAGAAATTAAAGAAATGTATATGATGTGAATTAAATTTTCTTAAATATTGCTTCGGATGAGAAATTTAGAAAGTTTGTCGCCGTTATCATAACATGAAAGAAGTTCTCCATTTGACGAGGGAGATTAAATTGCGTGCGCAAGGCATTATATTTGGTACATTCTGCTAGCATAAATTTTTGGATTTATCGATGGTCGTGGTATTAAATTTGGACGTTTTCACGCTTAAATCACGGTTTAGTTTTGGTTTATTTGGATTGAGGACGCGTCAACCGTTAGGTAATAACTCATAATGCACCACTCTAGCCTAAGGGTAGGGGGGGGGGAGAGAAGGGGCCCATGCTGGTCAGAACCAACCACGGGTAAGGGGCGGAAGGGGGGTTTCTCACGTCGCGGTCGTCATCGTCATTGTCATCGTTCGTGGTGTCATTGTCGTCATCGTCGTCGAGGGCTTGTCAAGGAAAGGGGGGGGGGGGGCAAGGTCCCCGGCGACGATTGTCAGATTTTTGTTTATTTGGATTAAGGACGCGTCAACCATAAGGTCATTTTGCACCACTCTAACCTAGGGGGACCTAGGAGGGGCCCATGCTGGTCAGAACCAGCCATGGGTAAGGGGAGGAAGGGGGGTTTCTCACGTCGCGGTCGTCATCGTCTTTGTCATCGTTCGTTGTGTCATTGTCATCGTCGCCGGGGGGTCGCTAGGGAAGGGGACAAGGTCCCCGACGACGATTGCCAGAGCTCGCCTTTAGTTTCGGGGAGTAAGATACTCCGCTCTTTCTAGCTGATGTTTGCGAGGTGGACTTTTTCTCTTGAATCGCCTTTTACGATTAGCAGAGCCATGCTCTGGGTCAATTCTACCCCGGGCCCAGACGGGTTTGGGGAGGAAGGGGGTTTCTTACGTCGTGGTCGTCAACGTCTTTGTCAAAGTTCGTTGTGTCATTGTCATCGTCGTCGGGGAGGTCGTCATGGGAAAGGGGCTAGGTCCCAGACGACGATTGCCAGAGCTCGCCTCTATTTTCGGGGTGTAAAATACTACCCTTCATACTAGCTGATGTTTGCGAGGTGGACCTTTTCTCTTGAATCGCCTTTTACGATTAGCATAGCCATGCTCAGGGCCAAATTCTACCCCGGGCCCAGACGGGGATCAAGGTACCCGACGACGATTGCCAAAGTTCGAATCTATTTTCAGAGAGTAATATACTACCCTCTTACTAGCTGATGTTTGCGAGGTGCACTTTTTCTCTTGAGTCGCCTTTTACGATTAGCATAAATATGGGGAGATTTTTTTTTGTTTATTTGGATTAAGGACGCGTCAAGCGTTAGGTCATAACTCATAATGCACCACTTTAGCCTCAGGGAGGGGGGGAGAGGAGGGCCCCATGATGGTCATAACCAGCCACGGGTAAGGGAAGGAAGGGGGGTTTCTCCCGTCGCGGTCGTCTTTTACTTTGTCATCTTTCGTAATCGAAGTTGAAGTTTATAAGTTTAAGGACGCGTCAACTGTTAAGTCATAATGCGCCACTTTTACAATTAAACAATTAAACTTATTCATTTCACCATATTTTACCAGCCCGATCAACGATGACGTGAGAAACTAGGGCGCTTCAACCGGTTAGGTATTATTGTGCCGCCTGTGATATTGTAAGTTAATTGAATGTGTTAATGGTGTGTTTGGTGGTTATATTGTTTTCTAAGTGTTTATATGTTATATAATATAATAATGATTATAATAATAGCTGACCAAAAATATTTATTTGAATGGAAATAAATAAATTCAAGAAAAGTGTAAGATGAAAATTAAATTTTGTTAAATAACTTGGATTATTTGGAGAAAAAGCGCGTCAACCGTTAGGTTATAATGCACCACTCTAGCCTAGGGGTTATGGGGAAGTTTTTTTAATTTTTTTTTTATTTGGATTAAGGACGCGTCAACCGTTAGGTCATAATGCACCACTCTAGCCTAAGGGGGGTGGGGAAAAGGGGCCCATGCTGGTCAGAACCAACCACGGGTAAGGGGAGGAAGGGGGGTTTCTCAAGTCGCGGTCGTCATCGTCTTTGTCATCGTTCGTTCTGTCATTGTCATCGTCGCCGGGGGGTCGTAAAGGGAAGGGTGCAAGGTCCCCGACGACGATTGCCAGAGCTCGCCTCTAGTTTTGGGGAGTAAGATACTCCGCTCTTAATAGCTGTTCTTTGCGAGGTGGACTTTTTCTCTTGAATCGCCTTTTACGATTAGCAGAGCCATGCTCAGGGCCAATTCTACCCCGGGCCCAGACGGGGGATGTGGGAAAGGGGAGCCCATGCTAGTCAGAACCAGCCACTGGTCAGGGGTGGAAAGGGGGTTCTCACATCGCGGTCGTCATTGTCTTTGTCATCGTTCGTGGTGTCATTGTCGTCATCGTCGTCAAGGGGTCGTCAAGGGAAGGGGGAAAGGTCCCCGACGACGATTGCCAGAGCTCGCCTCTAGATTTTGGGTGTAATATACAGATACTATCATACTTGTACTACCCTTCTCACTAGCCTGATGTTTGCGAGGTGGACTTTTTTTTAAATCGCCTTTTACGATTAGCAGAGCCATGCTTTTTTTCTTTTTGGTTTATTTGGATTAAGGACGCATCAACCGTTAGGTCATAATGCACCACTGTAACCTTGGGGGGGGGGGGGGGGGAAGAAAGTCTATGCTGGTCAGAACCGGCCAATGGTAAGGGGAGGAAAGGGGGGGTTCTCTTGTCGTGGTCGTCATCGTTCGTGGTGTCATCGTCGTCATCGTCCTCGAGGGGTCATCAAGGGAAGGGGGCAAGGTCCCCGACGACGATTGCCAGAGCTCCGCCTCTAGTTTCGGGGAGTAAAATACTACCCTTCATACTAACTGATGTTTGCGAGGTGCACTTTTTCTCTTGAATCGCCTTTTACGATTTACAGAGCCATGCTCTGGGCGAAATTCTACCCCGAGCCCATACTGGAGGTGGGGGGGGGGGGGGAGGCAGACGGGAAATAAGGCTTCTTTGAATGAATTTAAAAATTTCTCATTCAATGTTGAATTAAGTGGGTGTTCGCTCTTTCACAATAAATAGCAAAATACCACGTCAACATAAGGTGCATAGAATGAGCAACATTTTAAAAACATAAAAGTCTATTCCAGGGATCGGGTACTCCATGGCTAGTTTTGGTAGGCGCCCTGGTACTCTATGGCTAGTTTTAGAAGGCGCCTGGGTATTTTATGGCTAGTTTAAGTAGGCGCCTGGGTACTCTATGGCTAGTTTTAGTAGGCGCCCGGGTACTCTATGGCTAGTTTTAGTAGGCGCCCGGGTACTCTATGGCTAGTTTTAGTAGGCGCCCGGGTACTCTATGGCTAGTTTTAGTATGCGCCCGGGTACTCGGGACTTGGTCTTACTAGTCGTCGACGCAGTGCGCAGCCGTCAACACCCAGCTCTCGTCCAATAGGGAGGCGCCGCACACGTAGAGGTCATCCGGCTTCTCCAGCACCGCAACCTGGTGACAGAACAGGCCACTATTACCAACAAAGCAGGAATAAACAAGGTTTCACAAAACATGGACAAAATATTATAACTTTGATTTTGGATTCATTGTTTTTTTTTTTTAATTATTAAGGGCGCGTCAAGCGTTAGATTATAATGCGACACTCCAGCCTATAGGGGATGCATGGGGAGGAAAATTCCATAATGGTAAAAACCACGTCGATGTCGTCATTGTCTTTGTCATCGTTCGTGTAGTCATGGTCGTCGTCGTCGTTGGGGAGGTCGTCATGAAAAGATGATAGATCCCCGACAACGACCGCCAGAGGTCGCCACTTGCTCCTTGTCTTTTATGATTAGCAGAGCCATGCCCTGGGCCAATTCTACCCTGGGATTCGTTAGTTTGGTTTTTGGTTATTTGGATTAAGGGCGCGTCAACCGTTAGGCCATTATGCATCACTCTAGTCGAAGGGATATGAGGAGGAGGGAACAACGCTTGTCAGAACCAGAAACGGGTAGGGGGAGGAAAGGGGGGTTTACTCTCTAGTCGCGGTCGTCATCGTCGTCGGGGAGGTCGTCAAGATTCAGATTCAGATTTCATTTATTCAATACATCAGGTACATGGGTCTGGTGGAACAATATATTTCGTCACACTATCGAAACGAGTAATCAGAATGAACTACGACGACGTGAGAAACTATAGGGCGCTTCATCCGGTTAGGTCATATTGCGCTGTGCCTGTGATAATCAAAGTTGATGAGATGAGTTAATGGTGTTTGATGATTAGATTGTTTTCTAAGTGTATTTATAACAAAATAAAATGATGATGATGATGATGATGGTAGTTATAGCAAAACAAAAATTATTTGTGTGCTGTTTATTTTAGAAATTAAAGAAATGTGTATGATATGTGAATTAAATTTTGTTAAATAGATTACCTTGGATGAGAAATTTAGAAATTTAGTCGCCATTATCATTTGAAAGAAGGTCTTCATATGAATGGGATGGATCAAATTGCGTGCTCAAGGCATCATATTTAGTATATTCTGCTATAGCATATGATGTACGGTTAAAGGTACATCACATGTGTGGCCTATTCGAATTCTGGACAATACCACCTCTTCTCTACGTGAAAGTCGAGACGTAGGAGATCGAATTTTATCAGTCAGTGTGAGCATCACACTACACAATTTGTTATTATGCTCCACATCCCAAGATGCTTGTCGCAAATCCAACAATCGTTGCTTGAATCCACTCTTGACATCTGGAACGGGAACTATATTGAAATCAACGTCACGACGCTGGGAAGCTTGAAGGAAGTAATAAAAATACAAATTTAAGGTTACTTTGGTACAAAATAGACAAAGTGTAGGCCTTAGTAAGTTACGAATAGGCAGAAGCACAAAGCTTGTGAGAAGAGTGTGACGACGACGTGAGAAACTAGGGCGCTTCAACCGGTTAGGTCATATTGCGCCGCCTGTGAATGAAAGTAAATTAGAAGAGTTAATGTAGGTATGTTTGATGATTAGATTGTTTTCTAAGTGTATAAATAACAAAATAAATTGAAGATGAAGAAAGTAATAAGTAGGGAGTTCGATGAAAATGAACTACTAAAAAGACAATTAAAATAAATTAAAAGACACAACATTTGTTACTCAGCAAATCATGACCTTTTTACCTGGTCAAAAATATATTTTTGTTTGGTTAATTTGGATTAAGGGCGCGTTAACCGTAGGTCATAATGCATCACTCTAGCCTAGGGGATTTAGGGAGGAGAGGCTTATGCTGGTCAGAACCAGCCACGGGAGGGAAGGGAAGGGGTGATTCTTACGTCGTGGTCGTCAACGTCTTATCATCGTTCGTGGTGTGATTGTTGTTTTCGTCGTCGTTCGTCCGGGTGGTCGTCAAGGGACGGGGGAGTAGTTTTCGACGAAAACTGCCAGAGCTCGCCTCTAGTTTCGGGGAGTATACACATACACTACCTGATGTTTGCGAGATGGACTTTTCCTTTTTCCTTGCCTTTTATGATTAGCAGAGCCACGCACTGGGCCAATTCTACCACGGGCCTAGACGGGGTGATGCGTCTATACAAAAACAACAACCTTGATTATCCCAACTCCCGAGCCAATTAATTTGCCTTCTCGTTTGTAGCTCATGGTACAGGAAGTAAACCTCGCAATAAGATGAACTGGCTCTTTCCAGTGTAAGTTTTCCAAGTCGATATAATAATCATAACAAGATGTTACGATAAAACAGGTGTTAATAATATTCCCATACGTCACCTCCATGATGCTCAAACGAGTCTTGCAGTTTCCGTGTTTTAATTGGGCTAATGAGAGTTTGGTCATTTGTCTCGGCTTAACTTTCACACTACACTCTATTAAAACCTGTGGATCACGTGCTGGATTCCGATTAGCTTGTCACCAGGTGTTTCGCAATGAGGAATCTTCCCATCTAGGCCTGTCTAATCCAAAAGGTGACGGGTTATCGTTGGCAGGGTCTTAGACGGTTGGACGACCTCGAGCAAACCATGACATGTTCGCAGAGTGCAGAGGTGTTTTTTGGATGAGCGTAGCGAGCGAAGCGAAGATTCCATTTCACTACACTGGAGAAAAAAATCCGGAATGTTTTTTTTTTCTTTTTTTTGTATTTTTGTCTGTTTGTTAACACGATTCCGGCTAAACCCATACTCCGATTGCGATGAAATTTTATGGAGACCTTCGAAATCTCTGAACTTAGAACTGCACCGTACGAAAAATTGATCAAAAAATTATTTCTCTTGAAAATCGCGATTTTACGATTTTTTTCGTTTTTCTTTTTCGTTTTTGTTTGTATTTTTGTGTGTTTGTTAACACGATTCCGGCTAAACCAATACTCCAATTGCGATGAAATTTTCTGGAGACCTTTGAAATCTTTGAACTTAAAACTGCCACCTTTAAGAGCGCAATCGAAAAATTATTTCTCATGAACTTCGCAATTTAACGAATTTTTTTCGTTTTTCTTGTTTTTTCTGTTTGTATTTTTGTGTGTTTGTTAACACGATTCCGACTAAACCGATACTCCAATTACGATGAAATTTTCTAGAGACCTTCGAAATCTTTAAACTTAGAACTGCCACGTTTTTGGGTACAATCGAAGAAATATTTCTCATGAATATCGTACTTTCACGATTTTTTTTACGATTTTTAGTGTGATATTTTCGTGACATTTGGGCCGATTCTCCAAACGGGTGGGGCTACAACGTTCATATTTCACATGGACATAAGGTAATGGTTATGTATTGCTTTTTGAAAGAAAAAGTTAAAAAAGTTGGCCATAATCCATAGAAATAATGGTTTTTATATGAGTTTTTTTGAGGTTTATAATAACAATTAACAAGTACCTAACAATAGAAACTTGACAACAATCACCTACAATGCATTCAAAAAGCACTTGCAAAGGAAAAGTGGACATACGCAAACTAAAAACTTACAAAAACGCTCATCCATCAACGCGGCGGGACCAAAGCGTTTTCCTAGTATGAAACATGTGGAAGCTCTATTTTGTCCTGTTGAGTTTTGTTAGAAGTTTAGATTTTTTTTTGTTGGTTTATTTGGATTAAGGACGCGTCAACCGTTAGGTCATAATGCACCACTCTAGCCTAAGGGGGGTGGGGAGGATGAGCCCTCAGAACCAGCCACGGGTAAGGGGAGGAAGGGAGGGTGTCTCACGTCGCGGTCGTCATTGTCTTTGTCATTGTTCGTTGTGTCATTGTCATCGTCGTCGGGGAGGTCGTCAAGGGAAGGGGGCAAGGTCCCCGACGACGATTGCCAGAGCTCGCCTCTATTTTCGGGGAGTAAAATACTACCCTTCATACTAGCTGATGTTTGCGAGGTGGACTTTTACTCTTGAATCGCCTTTTACGATTAGCAGAGTCATGCTCTGGGCCAATTCTACCCCGGGCCCAGACGGGATTAGAAGTTTAGAAGTTAAGAAGTTTAGTAGGTTTAAGGGCGCATCAACCGTTAGGTCATACTTTTAAGATTAGCAGAGCCGTGCTCTGGACCAATTCTACCCCGGGCCCAGACGGGGTATAGGGGGAGGAATAGGGAAGTTCTCATGTCGCTGTCGTCATCGTTTTTGTCATAGTCATCGTGCGTTATGTCATTGTCATCGTCGTCGGGGAGGTCGTCAAGGGAAAGGGAAGGTGTCCCCGACAACGATTGCCAGAGCTCGCCTCTAGTTTCAGGGAGTGGTATTATACTCCCCTCTTACAAGCTGATGTTTGCGAGGTGGACTTTTTCTCTTGAATCGCCTTTTACGATTAGCAGAGCTATGCTTAAAATTAATTTAATTTAAACTAGGAAGCTTCGCAAACGCTGTTTCAAGCGCGTTGTTGGATGAGCGTAATTGTGGGTTATTTCACTGTAAATGTATGAAAAACCAGCAATTTTGCATTATTATTGTTTTAATGGTTTTTTAAGTTAACTATTTTATTTATTGACTACATAAATTTATTTAATGCGGATATAATGCTATAAAAGCATTTAATGAATATTTTTCTTGATCTTGAGCACTGCATGCTATTTTGCATGGAAAAATGGCTTACCGGTACTGATATTAGGCCTAATCTAGGGCTGTATAGAGTGTTATTCATAACAATTATAGTCAATTTTAAAGAAGCCCATAGATTAACAGGTTAAAAAGGCCCAGTGAATTCATGTAAAATAAATAAACTGAACCTTTAGGCTATGTTACACTCAAATTTACTAAAAAACAACATAAATAAACTTTAAATGCTATTATCTCGAAACTTTTATTCTAGCACATTTGCTAGCGTTGTTTCCTACTTCTTCTACAGTTTTTAAGATAAAGGATAATTTCTTTTTTAATATGCTCACAAGTCTTATTCTGACAAATTCACTAGACACTTTTGTGATGAGATTTATAGTTTTTTAATTAAAATATGGGAAATATAGATTTGTTACAAAAAACATACATTTTCCAACAATGTAAAGGGAAAAAAATCATATTTATCAAACAAAACGAAAATTATAAAATTCGTCTGGTGAATGTTAAGATGTATTGTTATTTAATCTAAAACGCCTTTCACTTTAAAAAAAAATGAAAATTGTAAAAGCCTTTAGCATTATCGCAGCATCATAGCAAAATCGTAAAATTGCAATTATTATGAGAAATAATTGATTGATTGCGCTCAAATTTCACACGAGTATATTAATTCATAAAATAAAGGTTCTATGAAAAAATCATTACAATCGGATAAACCATGTAGGTGTTATAAGTCGAAGAATGTTTTAAAAATTAAAAAAAATCCTAAAATTGCGATTTTAATAAGAAATAATTTTTCAATTGCGCTTAAATTTCACACGAATATATTAATTCATAAGATTAAAGTTCTGTAAAAAAATCATAACAATCGGATGAAGCATGTAGGTGTTAAAAGTCAAAGAATTTTTTTGAAAATCGAAAAAAATCGTAAAATTGCGATTTTAATGAGAAATAATTTTTCGATCGTTGTTTCGAACCGTGCAGTTCTAAGTTTAGAGATTTCAAACGTCTCTTAGAAAATTTCATCGCAATTGGAGTGTCGGTTTAGCCGGAATCGTGTTAACATACAGTCAAAAATCCGGAAAAAAAAAAAAATATTCTGTTTTTTTTCTCCAGTGTAGTGAAGTGGAATCTTCGCTTCGCTCGTTACGCTCATCCAAAAAGAGCAGAGTCCGAAAATAACAATATTTTTTTATTGAAAGAGTTTGATTTTTGTGGAATGTGGATATAGTGTCGAAACTAATAAGTGTATTTTTACTAAACATTTCCTCACTTTAGATTGGATATTATACATTCCTTCAATAGGCACACTGATTATTGCGGAATTGAATTGACGTGAGAAACTAGGGCGCTTCAACCGGTTAGGTCATATTGCGCCGCCTGTGAATGAAAGTAAATTAGAAGAGTTAATGCAGGTATGTTTGATGATTAGATTGTTTTCTAAGTGTATAAATAACAAAATAAATTGAAGATGAAGAAAGTAATAGCAAAATAAAAGTTATGTATGTAAATGAAAAGAAAGAAAAGAAAAATTAAATAAAAATAAATTCTATTTAGAGTCTACCCACTCAGTTATATAACTGATTTTCAGTGGAAGACTTTAAATCAAAGCGACTAAGCCAACCCTGTAGGCCCCGACGCAATCGGCGAGGGAGCGATAACCAACCAAAGATCGATATTTGTAATAGGAAATATAGCAATCAGTGGAATGGACAGTGCGAACACCCGCGAATCAACGCCAGAATCAACAAGGCCGATTCAGCACAACTCTGAATTTATTATGTGCTTCGTTGCTAGGACGGCTCCAAAGTCACCGTTTACAAACTCCTAAGACAAGAACTGATGGACTTAAGTCCAAATCAGAAGTTAAAAAAACTTCTGATTATGGCGGGAATCAAACCCTGGACCTTCTGCATTGGAAGCAGATACGCTAACAACAAGACCAACGAGCCACACAAAGAAGAAGTTCTTCATATGATTGGGAGAGATCAAATTGCATGCGCAAGGCATCATATTTGGTACATTCTGCTAGCATATGATGTACGGTTAAAGGTACATCACATGTGTCACATATGGGAATAACCTTTTCTCTGGTTAAGAGATATCCGTGTGTTAGGCGTGTGTGCCCTATACGAAGTCTAGACAATACCACCTCTTCTCTACGTGAGAGTCGAGACGTAGGTGGACGAATTTTGTTAGTCAATGTGGGCATCACACTACGCAATTTGTTATTTTGCAACACATCCCAAGATGTTTGTCGCAAATCCAACAATCTTTGCTTGAATCCACTCTTGACATCTGGAACGGGAACTAGATTGAAATCAACGTCGCGACGCTGGGAAGCTTCCTTAGCAGCCCTATCAGCGTGTTCATTTCCCTCTATGCCCACGTGTCCAGGTATCCAGCAAAACTCTATTATATAACCCTTTGAGGTTAGTTTTTCCAAATAGAATTGGATGTCTTGTACCAAATGATGACTTGAATACATGAGTTCTATAGCTTGAAGTGAACTTAAACTATCTGAACACAAAAGGTATTCTCCACAACGACAGCGTAGAATGTATTTAAGAGCTTCACGGATGGCGAATAACTCTGCAGTGAAAACTGAACACACGTCGCTTAGCCTGAAACGTTCAGTTAAGGTGGAGCAATAAAAAGCACTTCCAACCTTGTTGTCAATTTTGGAGCCATCTGTGAATACCAAAGTAAACCTTTGATGTTCATGGCAAATCTCTCTAAAGTTAATTTTGAATACACTATCGCAAGTAGAGTTTTTATCAAAACGACAAAGGTCAAATATAATAATCGGCTCTGGTGTAAACCAGGGCGGGTTATTGCTAAATACAAAATTAAAAACTTTTGGCAGATGAAATTCTATAAGATTAAACAAAAGTTTACATAAGTAACTGTGTACATTTATCTGGAAATAGACGGTTTTTGCTAACAATTTTTTTCGAGTTGGCCGCTACGCAGGTACAAAAATGTTACATAACTTTTACCATCCAAACAAATTCGTATGCAAAAACTCTTCACTGCATTCCTCTCACAATATGGCACGCAACTCTTTAGGAGCGTCTCGATAAACAAGCAATAAAAAACAGGAAATTTCAAGGTTGTATTTGCCAAATTCTTTCAGCTAGAATATACAAATTTACGAGCAAATACTATTTGTACTATTATCTCCACACACACAAACTCTGGAGGATTTTGCGACTTACTTACGACACGTGAGAAACTAGGGCGATTCAACCGGTTAGGTCGTATTGCGCCGCCTGCGATATTGTAAGTTATTGAAATGAACTGATGGTGTGTTAAATGATTGTATTGTTTTCTAAGTTTATAAAAGTAAAGAGAATTAAAGAAGCTAGCTAACTCAACTGAAACTATTCATGTCTATAGAAGATAGATAGTAATTAAATCTTAACGATCTTCTATTATAAGTTTATAAGTTATATGACATAATTATAAATACATAAATAATTATGAATTATGGGTTAATGACAACATTTCAAATGACTGCTCAATTTTTTTTTGTTTATTTGGATTTTGGACGCGTCAACCGTTAGGTCATAATGCAACACTCTAGCCTAGGGGATATGGGGAGGAGGGGCCCATGCTGGTCAGAACCAGCCACGGGTATGGGGAGGAATTAAGGGTAGTTTCTCACGTTGCGGTCGTCATCGTCTTTGTCATCGTTTGTTGTGTCTGTGTCATCATAGCATTGTTTAAAATTTTAGATATAAGTTAATACTCATTAATAGTTTTAGAACTACTATTTAAGAATAGATTGACGACTGTTCAAGAAACATTGTTATAGATTGTTAACATAAGTTAGTATGAGTATTAAGTATTACGAAATTACGAATTTGAATGTTTCGAGTCGATACATTCTCCTCAAGAGTTAGTTATTACAACAGATTCTACAACTACGGATCTCTTCAATTAAATTGTTTACATCTCAAGAATCCAGTGTCATCTATTTATCTTTTCAGAAAAACTTCATGGCCACTGATGAGTCCAAAGTAGGCCTACTAAGTAGCACGAGGTGATGATAATTTATTCTCGTGATATAAACCAAGAATTATTTACACTGATTTAACAGCTGACACGCTACACATATTTTATTAGAGTATATAGTAGAGTAGAGAAGATAATTAGTACAAGTATTTTTTTGTTCATTTGGATTAAGGACGCGTCAACCGATAGGTCATAATGCACCACTGAAACCTAAGGGGTGGGGGAAGGGCCATGCTGGTCAGAACCAGCCACGGGTAAGGGGAGGTAACATGTACGCCGAAGTATAACGACGACGTGAGAAACTAGGGCGCTTCAACCGGTTAGGTCTTAATGCGCCGCCTGTGATAATGAAAGTTGATGAGATGAGTTAATGATGTGTTTGATGATGAGATTGTTTTCTAAGTGTGTATATACCAAAATAAAATGATGATGACGATGATAGTTATAGCAAAACAAAAATTATTTATGTCAATGAAAATAATTAAATTACAGAAATGTGTATGATGTGAATTAAATCATGTTAAATATATTACTTTGGATGAAAAATTTAGAAAGTTTGTCGCCGTTATCATATGATAGAAGTTCTTCAAGATCAAACTGCGTGCGCAAGGCATCATATTTGGTACATTCTGCTAGCATATGATGTACGGTTAAAGGTTCGTCACATCTGGGAATAACCTTTTCTCTGGTTAAGAGATATCCGTGAGTAAGACGTGTCACGTGAGTGGCCTATTCTAATTCTAGACAATACCACCTCGTCTCTACGTGAGATTTGGTTTTGGTTTATTTGGATTAAGGACGCGTCAACCGTTAGGTCATAATGCACCACTCTAGCCTAAGGGGGGGGGGGGAGGAAGGAGGGGCCCATGCTGGTCAGAACCAGCCACGGGTAAGGGGAGGAAGGGGGGTTCTCACGTCGCGGTCGTCATCGTCTTTGTCATTGTTCGTTGTGTCATTGTCATCGTCGCCGGGAGGTCGTCAAAGGAAGGGGGCAAGGTCCCCGACGACGATTGCCAGAGCTCGCCTCTAGGTTCGAGGAGTAATATACTTCCCGCTTACTAGCTGATGTTTGCGAGGTGGACTTTTTCTCTTGAATCGCCTTTTACGATTAGCAGAGCCATGCTCTGGGCCAATTCTTCCCCGGGCCCAGAGAGAGTCGAGACGTAGGTGGACGAATTTAATTAGTTAGTGTGGGCATCACACAACTTAATTTGTTATTTTGCACCACATCCCAAGATGCTTGTCGCAAATCCAACAATCTTTGCTTGAATCCACTCTTGACATCTGGAACGGGAACTAGATTGAAATCAACGTTGCGACGCTGGGAAGCTTCCTTAGCAGCCCTATCAGCGTGTTCATTTCCCTCTAAGCCCACGAGTCCAGGTATTCAGCAAAACTCTATTATATAACCCTTAGAGTTAAGTTTTTCTAAATAGAATTGGATTTCTTGTACCAAATGACGACTTGAATACATAAGTTTTATATAGCTTTATGAACACAAAAGGTATATTCTCCACAACGACACTGTATAATGTATTTAAGAGCTTCACGGATGGCGAATAACTCTGCAGTGAATTTGGGTTTGGGTTTATTTGGATTAAGGACGCGTCAACCGTTAGGTCATAATGCACCACTCTAAACCTAGGGGGGGGGGAGGAGGGAACCATGCTGGTCAGAACCAGCCACGGGTAAGGGGAGGAAGGAGGGTTTCTCACGTCGCGGTCGTCATCGTCTTTGTCATCGTTCGTTGTGTCATTGTCATCGTCGCCGGGGGGTCGTCAAGGGAAGGGAACTCTGCAGTGAAAACTGAACACACGTCGCTTAGCCTGAAACGTTCAGTTAAAGCGGAGCAATAAAAGGCACTTCCATCCTTGTTTCAATTTTGGAGCCATCAGTGAATACCAAAGTAAATCTTTGATGTTGATGATGAGGCAGGCACGACTGCCCTGTAAAAATTTGTCATTTAAAAATACATATTTAGATTAAGGGCGCATCCACCGTTAGGTCACATGTCGTCACTCTAGCCTAGGGGATATGGGGAGGAAGGGGGGTTCTCACGACGCGGTCGTCATTGTCTTTATTCGTGTGGTCATGGTCGTCGTCGTCGGGAAGATCGTCAAGGGAAGAGAAATAGGTCCCCGACGACAACGGCCAGAGCTCGACTCTAGTTTCAGGAAGTAAGTAACTCCCCGACTTATAATATAGGTGATGTTTTCGAAATAAGCATTATCTCTTTCCTCGCCTTTTAAGATTAGCAAAGCCATGCTCTGGGCCAAGTAGACGGGGGGACATTATTAAAACATAAACCCATTGCGATCAATGATAAACTAAACAGATAGTGCGTGTTAAACTTACATGCCACGGCCACTCTGCCGCCTCCGCGACGCCGTCCCTCCCTGAGTCCGCCCCCTTGTGACCACACCGCCCTCGCCCCGTCTCCTCTGGGAGAAGCCCCACTGGCTTGGCTCCGTGGGGCACGAAGCAGCACACGGTAGACTCCGAGAGACCGCAGTAGCTGTAGGGCTGGCCTCCAC
This sequence comes from Sweltsa coloradensis, assembly GCA_024449915.1. Lineage (NCBI taxonomy): Eukaryota > Metazoa > Arthropoda > Insecta > Plecoptera > Chloroperlidae > Sweltsa > Sweltsa coloradensis. The sequence goes on along the minus strand of JAMZAV010003712.1, from coordinate 23,861 downwards.
TGCAACAATACAGAGGGTTAGCGAGTGACCTTCGGGTAATCTGATGATGTTTGCGAGATGGACTTTATCTCTTGTATAATAATAATAATAATAATTTATTGAATTTTACCTGCCCATAGGGCAGGAAGGCTAATGCAGGGCAAGTGAGGCTCTCTGTGGCCTGACACAGTGATAACAGAGTTACAAGTTAAACAATACATACATGAAAAACAACAAGAGAACATGACATTTATAAAGTTAGCCAAATTGAAAGGCAAAAGGCGGATAAGGGTACTTGAAGCGGGGTACAGGTCTGAAGGCTCGAGGACGCGAAACGAGGTCGTAAGGCTCATTCCTGCCGCCTGCGTGAAGACGTTGCACATAAGTCCCTGCAAGGGTGTCGAGTCGAGAGCTGATACCACCGACGCCGGTTTGGGTATACACGTCTTCATTCCGCGTCATCGGAGGAAGCCGCGCGATACGGCGAAGGATCCTTCGCTCCAAGGGAACCTAAGTTTTGAAGGCGGGAAGGAAATTGGTTCTCTCTGGTCTCAGCGCCCATAAGAATTAGCATGGTACGAAAATGTAACTCGCCGTATCTTTTGACTCCCGCAAAAGAAATCTAAACCAATAACATCACAAGATGCATAATTTTGAGAAGAAGATGATGGCATTCTACTTTGCTCGATAACGCTTCCTTAATTCAAACTATTATGAGTTAAATGGACCCATGTTTGCGCGCTGTCGCAAATGTACTCTGACTGAGCGGCAACCTAAGCGAGACGCAGCCACGTTGTGTGCAGCTGTGGCATCCTCGCATACCACGCGCCTGTCCATGGTTGCTAAATGTTCTTTTCATTCAAGATTTTGTTGGCACATTAAAGGATATTTTATTAGTAATGTATAATCTAGTACAACCCAGTGACCTCACAGTAGCCACAAAGCAAGTCGGATACCAAATGTTATGCTGATGCCACGGACAAAATGTTTTTACGTGCTTTTTCATGAGCAGTTTGGAAGGTTTGGCAACAGTGTAAATGTAGAGTTCACTTCGACTCAAAACAAATGTCATTAATATTTGTGATAGAGCAGAGTTATGTATATCCACGGAAAGAGGAAAGATTATAGTTTCTTACAGTATGAATATAATTCCGGTCCGTGGTCGGGTTCTCGCGCTATCGCTTACGAAACATTTAGCACGGGTTAATCGCCTATACCACGCTGACCGGAGAGAACCAGACAACGCCCACTTAGGTTCCCTACATCCTCCAAAGACGGGTGTCATCTCTTGTATCGCCTTTAGCGATTAGTAGAGCCATGCTCCGTGTCAAATTTCTACTCAGGGCCCAGACGGATTGGATTAATTAAGTTTTAGGGCGCTTCAACCGTTAGGCTTTTGATTTATTTGGATTAAGGACGCGTCAACCGTTAGGTCATAATGCGCCGTTAAAACCTAGGGGATAGTGGGGGGAGGGGCCCATGTTGTTAAAATCCAGCCACGGGAAGCGGGAGGAATGGGAGGTTCTCACGTCGCGGTCGTCATCAACTTTGTCATCGTTCGTTGTGTCATTGTCGTCATCGTCATCGGGGAGCCGTCAATGGAAAAGGAGATGTCCCCGAAAATGATTGCCAGATCGCGCCTCTAGTTTCAGGGAGTAACATACTCCCCTTCTTATACTAGCTGATGTTTGCGAGATGACTTTTTCTCTTTAATCGCCTTGTACGATTAGCAGAGGTAAGGTCCTGGACAATTTTACCCCGGGCCCAGACGGGATATATCCGTACCTATATGTAGATTCATTCATTATCTATCTGTATCGCCAATAAGCATGCATGAGTATTTCAAAGACCAACTAAGGTTTATTTGGATTAAGGACGCGTCAACCGTTAGGTCATAATGCACCACTCTAGCCTAGGAGGGGGGGGAGAGGAGGGGCCCATGCTGGTCAGAACCAGCCACGGGTAAGGGAAGGAAGGGGGGTTTCTCACGTCGCGGTCGTCATCGTCTTTGTCATCGTTCGTTGTGTCATTGTCATCGTCGCCGGGGAGTCGTCAAGGGAAGGGGGCAAGGTCCCCGACGACGATTGCCAGAGCTCGCCTCTAGTTTCGGTGTGTAAGATACTCCGTCCTTTCTAGCTGATGTTTGCGAGGTGGACTTTTTCTCTTGAATCGCCTTTTACGATTAGCAGAGCCATGCTCTGGGCCAGTTCTGCCCCGGGCCCAGACGGGGTAAACTAGGAAGCACTCACGAACGAACGACGTGAGAAACTAGGGCGCTTCGACCGGTTAGGTCATATTGCACCGCCTGTGATATTGAAAGTTGATGAGATGAGGTTATAGGCTATTCCATGATAATATTGTTTTCTAAATGTATATATAATAAAATAAAATGATGGTGGTAATAGTAATAGCAATAACAAATTTGGTTTGTTTGTTTATTTGGATTAAGGACGCGTCAACCGTTAGGTCATAATGCACCACTCGAACCTATAGGGAATATGGGGTGGAGGGGTCCAAGTTGGTCAGAACCAGCCACGGGTAAGGGGAGGAAGGGAAATTTCTCACGTCGCGGTTGTCATCGTCTTCGTCATCGTTTGTGGTGTCATTGTCGTCATCGTCGTAGAGGGGTCGTCAAGGGAAGGGGGCAAGGTCTCCGAAGACGATTGCCAGAGCTCGCCTCTATTTTCGGGGAGTAAAATACTACCCTTCATACTAGCTGATGTTTGCGAGTACTTTTTCTCTTGAATCGCCTTTTACGATTATTAGAGTCATGCTCTGGGCCAATTCTACCCCGAACCCAGACGGGGAAATATTTATTTGAATGAAAAATTAAATGCTTTTTATAGACGTATACAAAACATTTAACACCATATTTTAAAATTTTAGACGAAAAACGGTTATTTTAAGTGTTGCTTAGGGGTTTCCACAAATTTTAGTTTGTCTTTTGTTTTGATTAACTTCCGGGAACTACTTTGAGTCCACTTATACTTCATTTAGTTGCTGTGTACATATTCTGATATTTTTAGCTAAATCCAACAAAATGTTCAGAATTAGATCATTATCTTCTACAGCCGTGCGCGGTGGCCTATAATGTAATGAAAGATGAGATTAATATAACAAATTTCTAATATCAGTATTTTATTTTAAACGGTTCACTCTTTCTCACGATTCACCTCGTTACCACACGATTCGTCTATATACCAGGTGTTATTTGAGAACGAAACCAAATCAAAAGCGTTTATTCTTGACCTAACGGTGTAATCGTGCTGCATGCGATACAAATTCACCTTCACACGATTTGCATAAAAAGATTGGCAAGACGAACCGATCTCAAGGCCGTTGAGACACACGATGCCCAGACGGACGAGTAAGTTGAAGGTAGGTTAGCTTGTTATTATCATTGTGCGGCTGAAATGAATGTTTCGTGATCACACGCCTTGCCCGTCACAGCCATAGGATTCAGCATTGATAGTTTAATTGAAATAAATTGGAAACTAAGCGACGACGTGAGAAACGAGGGCGCTTCAACCGGGTAGGTCATATAGCGCCGCGTGTGATATTGTAAGGTAATAAATTTAATCTGTTGTTTGTGTGCATTTGATATTGTTTTCCAAGTTTAAAGTTTTTAGTTTTTGGTTTCCTTTTAAAGTTTATCGGGAAGGGCGCAACAACCGTTAGGCCACAATGCGCCACTCTAGCCTAAAGGGGATATGGGGAGGGGAAGCCCATGCTGGCTAGAACCAGACAAGGTTAGGGGGAGGAAAAGGGGGGGGGGGTTCTCGCGTCGCGGTCGTCATCGTATATTTGTCATCGTTCGTAGTGTCATTGTCATCGTCGATGGGGAAGCCGTTAAGGGGAGGGGTAGAGGTACCCGACGAAGACAGCCGACCGCAAGAAATGAAGACAACGAGAGAAACTAGGTTGCTTCAACCGGGTAGGTAATATTGCGCCGCGTGTGATATAAATTAAATCTGTTGCTTGTTTGTGTTTTATATAGTTTTTCAAGTTGATAGGTTTTTGGTTATTTCTTTAAAGGGCGCGTCAACCGTAAGGACATAATGTACCACTCTAGTCTAGGGCCGTGGGGAGGAACATCCCACGCTGGTCAGCCACAGCCACAGATAGAGGAGGAAGAAAGGGGCTGTTCTTACGCCTTGGTCGTCATATTCTTTGTCTTTGTGTGGTCGTTGTTTACTCCTTCTTTGAGGAGGTCGTTGAGTACAGGGAGCGAGTTTCCCGAAGACGGCTGCCGGAGCTCGCCGCTACTTTCGTCGAGTAAAATATTTATTTTGATAATTTCTTTATTTGTTTGCGAGACGGACTTGCATCTTTTCTTATCTTTTACGCATAGCAGAAGAATGCACTGAACGGAATTTTACCCCAGAATAATTATCTGGACTCAATTCGACCCCAGTTAAAAAGTTTGTTTATTTTTATTAAGGACGCGTCAACGTTAGGTCACAATGCAACACTCTAGTCTATAGAAGATATGGGGAGGAGGGGCCATGCTGGACAGAACCAACCACGGGTAGGGGGAGGAATGGGGGGGTTCTCACGTCACGGTCGTCTTTGTCTTTGTCATCGTAAGTGGTGTTAATGTCGTCATCGTCGTCGAGGGGTCGTCAAGGGAAGGGGGCAAGGTCCCCGACGACGATTGCCACAGTTCGCCACTAATTTCGGGGAGTAAAATACTACCTTTCATACTAGCTGATGTTTGCGAGGTGGACTTTTTCTCTCAAATCGCATTTTACGATTAGATAAAATATGTTATTAGTATGAACTATACGTTGTTCATCGTAATTGCTACTTTATGATTTGGGTCGCCTTTGTTAATCGAATCCTTTGTTTTATCGACAGTAGTAATAATAATAGTTTTGTATATATGAATTAATATTATTAATAGTTTTTTAGTCTGTGTGATTATTATATTATTTTCTAAGTTTATCTTATCATTATATAATTTATTTGAATGCTTTTTCGTTTTGTTTTAAAGATAGATCAAAATGACGAGAGACGACGACGTGAGAAACCAGGGCGCTTCAATCGGTTAGGTCATATTAATTGCGCCGAGTGTGATAATGAAGTTTAGTTGATTTGGTTTATTTGGATTAAGGACGCGTCAACCGTTAGGTCATAATGCACCACTCTAGCCTAAGGGGGGTGGGGAGGAGGGGCCCATGCTGGTCAGAACCAGCCACGGGTAAGGGGAGGAAGGGGGGTTTCTCACGTCGCGGTCGTCATCGTCTTTGTCATCGTTCGTTGTGTCATTGTCATCGTCGCCGGGGGGTCGTCAAGGGAAGGGGACAAGGTCCCCGACGACGATTGCCAGAGCTCGCCTCTAGTTTGGGGAGTAAGATACTCCGCTCTTTCTAGCTGATGTTTGCGAGGTGGACTTTTTCTCTTGAATCGCCTTTTACGATTAGCAGAGCCATGCTCTGGGCCAATTCTACCCCGGGCCCAGACGGGGGGAAAATGAAAATTATAGTGAGTTGATTGCTTGTTGTTTGTGTGTAGATTGTTTCTCGTGAGTTAGTCAAGGGAAGCAAGGTCCCCGACGACGATTGCCAACACTAAGACTTATAATTTTGGGAGTAAAATATACCTTAATAGCATTTATTTTGGCAATGAGAATTTTGAAATTTGACGCCGTTTCAAGTAGAAGCCATTGGGAACTTTTTGGTTAACTGGATACGGGACCGACCGGTTAGTTTTTTTGTTTCGAAAATTTGGGTTTAAGGGACGGTCAAAGTTAGAACAAATGACATAGCAGTAAGTGGTCATGTTCAGACATCCCTGGGATAATGGAGGAAATTGATTTTTTATTTTATTTTTGGAAATAAAGGACGGGCGAACGTTTAGGATAAGGGCCCCCTTATAAAGGGTAGGCCTATGCTTCAGAAACCCCACGGTTGGAGTCTTCTCAGTCGCCGTGTAATCTGGTTGTTGTTTCGTGTAGCCAAGCTTATCATTCGGGGGGGTGTAAGGAAGGGTGGCAAGGTCAACATAGCCGAGTAGCATCTATTTTCGGGGATTTCAAAACCTTTGTATGAACTTTTTGCGAGGGGTTTTTCTTTGAAGTTTGTTAGCAAGGTTTGGGAATTAACCTCAACGGAAAAAGATGTGGGTTTAACAAATTTTATTGTCACTATGGTTTTCATAATACGACTTGTCGCGAGGGTTGTCAAAGGAAGGGGGCAAAAGGTCCCGACGACGATTTCCAGATGCCTCATATTTTTGGGGAGTAAAAAAATACCCTTCATACCAGCGATGTTTGAAGGTGGACTTTTTTTTTTGAAAACGCCTTTTTCGAGTAGAGAGCCATGAATTTACGGGTTAAAACGGCCACGGGACCGACTCGGGAGTGTTGGGCGAGGTCGAAAGGTATGATTTTAAAGGCAGTGGAGGCAAATGTGAACAAATGATGCGTCATTGTCAAAATTTGAAAAAATAACATGGTGTATTTTTTCAATCGTTGAGAAATTGGGGATTTTAAATGGTATAATTTCATGAAAAAAGGGAACGTACGGGACTTTTAGGGATAGGCCCTTATTAAAGGAAGTTTTCTTTGAGCATACTGTTGTTATTCGTTTGAGAAAGTTAATAATCTGGTTGTGTTTACGTGTAGGCCAAGGGCTTATCATTAGAGGTGCGTGTATATAGCATTTTCAAGTGTCATTTTATAGCGTTTTGTAGCATCTATTTTTTGGCTAATTTCAAAACCTTGTGTATGAACTTTTTTCAGATTTTTAATTTGAAATTTGGTCATCAAGGTTGAATTAATATCAACTGAATAAAGATGTGTATAAACAAATTATAGATACTATGGAAATAAAATAAAATAGAACTTGAAAACCTTAGTTTTAAGTGAAAAAATAGCGCTTTGTAGCATCTATTCACAAAGCGCTATTTTCACGTACCTCTACTTATCATCCACAATTTTTTTTAAATATAACCGAGTCGGACTCGGTTGTCACGGATTATATCGCAAAGATATCGACCTCAACCGGGTCGATCACTAACAGCCGAGTCGATTACGGTAGAAAACGCCCGGGTCCAACTCCGTCAGAGTTATAGAATCGGGGTCCTGAGCCAATTCTACCCCGGGCCCTGTGACCTGTTCGAATTCTGGACAATACCACCTCTTCTCTACGTGAGAGTCGAGAGTAGGAGAACGAATTTTATTAGTTAGTGTGGGCATCATACTATGCAATTTGTTATTTTGCACCACATCCCAAGATGCTTGTCGCAAAGACAACAGTCGTTGCATGAATCCACTCTCATGACCAATACCTTGGTGAGAATTACCGGGAGAATAACATATTTTGTTAGAGATATTAAAAGAATTACAATGTAAATAAGTAAAAATAATGTATGATATTAAAGTAAATTTATTTACTGTCTGCTGTTATAAAATGTTTATCTCCACGCGTTAATATTCAGCTTAATGCTTAACGAAATCTTTTATGCTTTAGAAGTTCTCAATAAGACATAAGATGACCTTGATTAAAATTCATTACAACGGTTTGAATGTTATTAATTATTATAATATAATCAGAACAAGACGGCACTTCCGTCGTGGAATGTTAACTAAGTAAATAAAAACTTACATTAAAATTTGACGTTTTGTTGACTTCGTGTTAGTCTTTTTGGTTTCTTTGAATCAAGGGTGCGTCAACCGTAGGATCACAATGCGCTACTCTAGTCTAGAAGATGTGGGGAGGAGGGGCCAATGCTGGTCCGAACCAGCCACGGGTAGGGGGAGAAATGGGGGTTCTCACGTCGCGGTCGTCATCGTCGTCGGGGAGTTCGTCATTGAAAGGGGGAAAGGTCGCCGACGATGACTGCCAGAGCTCACCTCTAGTTTCGGGGAGTATACTTCCCTTCACTTGCTGATATTTGCGATGTGGACTTTATCTATGAATCACCTTGTACGCTTATCAGAGCCATGCTCTGGGCCAGTTCTACCCCGGGCCCAGACGGGGACAAAGTGGACTCGTGCGAATGGTTTTATTATAGCTGGATGCTGTCACCATAGATATTAAACCCCTGTTGTAGGCTAGATTAGCAGTCGGTGGTCCACTTCCGTGACAATTAGAAGCCATCTTGAAATTCCAGTTTACATGTTAATCAAATGGGAGCGATTTGTAGCACAAATAGTTCTCGAGATTGCCGCCAGGTTGACAAGTAAGCATACTTGCCTTTAACACCAAATGATTACTAAATTCCCTTATGCAATGACTTCATATTGTTTCTGTTTGTTTAATACCATGCTGCATAAGCTAAAACCATATCAAACAATCCCGTAAAATACTTTATTGCATTAAAAAAGCATAAATTAAAACGCCAAATCACCATCTTGAAATGGGCCGATTGACTCTTCAATTTGCTACGCTCGCGCCTGTGCGGAGGTATAGGAGAATGCTAATCTAGCCTACAATAGGGGTTCAATATCTATGGCTGTCACTTACACTCTCCACCGTCTTACATATGTAGGTGCTCGTCAGTCAGGGCGCCGCAGTCAATCAGCGGTGCGGACACTCAGTTTTAAATTGTATTAAGAGCGCGTCAACCTTAAAGGGGTATTCAACCGCTAAACTCAAAAAATATATTTCATTCAGGCTGGCTAGTTATGAATTTAGAAATTAACTGAAAAATTATTGGGTCCACCATTGACCCCCAAAAAATTGTCAAACTTGGTATTTTTCGAGCCAGGTCCCATCGGCAAAAATATCCCATAAGAAATAACATGGGGACGATCTTTATGCCCCGTGACCTTGGAGGATTTTGATCCAAAAAAAATATTGGCCATTATTGACGTACTCGACAGCCTTTTCTGTAAATCCTCTATATTTTGTTTTGTTCTTTGGGCAAGTGGTTCAGTCGAAATATGTAGATTACCAAGAAGTGGTGTGATTTTGGAATGCATAGTTTTGCGTGTTTGAGAGTAGGTATATTTGTGCCCAGTTTCAAGACACGATGTTACAAAGGGCCATTTTAGATTGGTATGTTGCTCTAGTATCTATGTGTTTTGGTTTATTTGGATTAAGGACGCGTCAACCGTTAGGTCATAATGCACCACTCTAGCCTAAGGGGGTGGGGAGGAGGGGCCCATGCTGGTCAGAACCAGCCACGGGTAAGGGGAGGAAGGGGGGGGGGGTTTCTCACGTCGCGGTCGTCATCGTCTTTGTCATCGTTCGTTGTGTCATTGTCATCGTCGCCGGGGGGTCGTCAAGGGAAGGGGACAAGGTCCCCGACGACGATTGCCAGAGCTCGCCTCTAGTTTCGGGGAGTAAGATACTCCGCTCTTTCTAGCTGATGTTTGCGAGGTGGACTTTTTCTCTTGAATCGCCTTTTACGATTAGCAGAGCCATGCTCTGGGCCATTCTACCCCGGGCCCAGTCTATGTGGAACAAAAAAGATGCAGGTTAAAGCCGATTTTAGAAATTTCCCAAAACGCCAATTTTCGCTGTTTTCTGGATCAAAAAAATTGAAAAATTCATATAAAATCACAGTTACAAGATATAACTTTTTTAAACGGTCATTTAAGTGTAGGCTAGTAATATGCTATGGATTATGTGGTAAAAAATATTTTTTTGGGGTTTATTGCCCTTTTAAGATACAACAACCCAGTCAGACGTGAGAAACCAGGGCGCTTCAACCGATTAGGTCATATTGCGCCGCCTCTGTGATAATGAAAGTTGATGAAATGAGTTAATGGTGTGTTTGATGATTATATTGTTTTCTAAGTGAATAAATAACAAAATAAAATTATGATGATGACAGTAATAGCAAAACAAATGTTATGTAAGAAACGGAATATGAATAAAATAACTGTCATATCCGGGGAATTTAAATACCCGACAACACAAATGCAAAATTTGGTATGAGTAAAAGTTCCTTCTGCATGAATTGATTTTTTTTACGTGACTGCATCCTTGCATTAATTGGAATATAAATTTACATGTGTAAAACAATAGTTGCAAATTAAATTGTGCCAAGTTTAATAAGGATGCAGTTACGGGGCGTAAGAAACTAGGACGGTATGGTATGGTCTGTAGAACGATGGTGGCCAATCGGTTTATTTGGATTAAGGGCGCGTCAATGTTAGGTCATAATGCGCAACTCTAGCCTAGGGGCTAGGGAAGAACGTCCCACGCTGGTCAGAAACCAGAAACGGGTAGGAGGAAAGGGGGGAATCTCACGTCACGGCTGTCATCGTCTTTGACATCGTTCGTGTTGTCATTGTCATCGTTGTCGGGGGATGTCGTAAAAGGGAGAGGAATGTTCTTGGATTTAATCCATGGAAAGACATAAAAGACGACTTGAGAAACCAGAACACTTTAAACGGAGGTCATATTGCGCCGGATGTGATATTGTAAGTTAATAAATGGATTTTTTGGTTTGTAAATAGTAGGGGTTCCTACACCTATGATGCATACTCGATACAATAATGATCCATAATCACCGCAATTTAAATTATAATATAATTACACTGTGACAACAAACTAAAGTATAGAGATAAAAAAAAAACATTGTATGCTATTCGCGTGAACCTCACCATTTTTATTTTTGAATTAAGGACGCGTCAACCGTTAGGTCATAATGCACCACTCTAGCCTAGGGGATGTGAGGAGGAAGGGCCCATGCTGGTCAGAACCAGCCACGTTGTATGTGGCGAGGAAAGGCCTGTGGTGGTCAGATCCAGCCACAGGCGAGGCGCGGGAAGAGGGCGTATCTTATTCCGCTGTCGTTTTTGTCATAGTTCGTGTCGTCTTTTTTTGTTTTAAATTTACTTTAATAGGAACATGTGTGACTGAATCTCTATACGACGACGTGAGAAACTTTAGGGCACTTAGGATATATTGCGCTAAATGTGATATTGTAAGTTTCTTTGGAATTGATTTATTATTTTTATATTGTTTACCTCATTAAATTAAATTGAAATGATAACAACAGCAAGATTAGCATTATAGACCTATTAGATTGAAAATTGAAATATTTTGGAAGTGGATTAAATTTGGTTCAACCAAATCACTTACTTATATGGTTTTAAACGTAAGAGATTATACTTGGAAGGTTATTGTTTATTAGTGTTATTTGATAGGATTAGTATTGAAAGATGAACATTTGAGGTGAGCTAAACGTTTCAGAATTAAATGTTATTGTAGTAAATAGTTTTGTAACATAGGCTAACAGATAGTATTTTCACGTCAGATCTAAACGTTTGAACAGTGTTCTGTGTCAGGCCTTTCTATAATATTTCCGAAATTTAGTAATTTTTTAGACTTAGTTAGGTTATAACGCGCCACTCTAGCCTATAGGGGACCTGGGGAGGAGGGGCCCATGCTGCATATTATGAGAGAATGGTTAGCTATGATACAACCTGTAGAAGTAGACCCAAGGCTAACGACACGGACACAGACACGGACTTGGCATGATGAATAATCTGATTAATTCAGAATAAAGTAGCATTTAAATATCAACGTAACAGGCGACCTTTAGAACGAGTGAACAGCTTTTTAATAAGAAAATTCCACATACCACTAGTTTATTTGTCATGTTTTTGGTTTATTTGGATTAAGGACGCGTCAACCGTTAGGTCATAATGCACCACTCTAGCCTAAGGGGGGTGGGGAGGAGGAGCCCATGCTGGTCAGAACCAGCCACGGGTAAGAGGAAGAAGGGGGGTTTCTCACGTCGCGGTCGTCATCGTCTTTGTCATCGTTCGTTGTGTCATTGTCATCGTCGCCGGGGGGTCGTCAAGGGAAGGGGGCAAGGTCCCCGACGACGATTGCCAGAGCTCGCCTCTAGTTTGGGGAGTAAGATACTCCGCTCTTCCTAGCTGATGTTTGCGAGGTGGACTTTTTCTCTTGAATCGCCTTTTACGATTAGCAGAGCCATGCTCTGGGCCTATTCTACCCTGGGCCCAGACGGGGTACGAGGGCGCTTCGACCGAGTATGTCATATTGCGCCGAGTGTGATGTTATATAGGTAATAAATTGAATCTGTTTTTTATATATTGTTTTTCTATTTTATAGCTTTAGGGTAGTTGATTTTGTTTTGTTCAACAACCATAGTGTGCTACTCTAGCCTGGAGGATCTGGGGATGGGAGGACACAGTCGATTATTTTATTTTATTTGGATTAAGGGCGTTGTCTCTTCCATCGCCTTTTACGATTTGCTCTGTACCAAATTCTACTCCGGGCCCAGACGGGGGATCAATAAGATTTTGATTTAGTTTTCTTGTTTCTTCAACACTTTAAAGATAAACTTGATACACCTGTCACCCACAATGTTAGCTCTCTTCATCAGTATTTCATTTTATGAGTGATATTTCAACGAAGATATATATACACACTCGACTGTAGGGTACCGCGTTACACTTAAGTGACTAAAAATCATTTATTTCTAGGTTACATCGGGAAAGTTGTTAGCTACATTGTTATTCACTTTATAAACAATAATTATACACATTAGCAGTTTCACACAATAAAACCATACCTGGAGTTTTTCTCATTTTAAAAAAAAAAGCTGTGATGATGAACGTATTAGCTTGACAAGCTTATTTATAGCGCCAAGGCAGATGAGATACTTGGTTAAATAACTGGTTCCGGTTTTAAGTTCTTTCGTTATCAAGGCGAGGAAACGTGTTCTGATGGGTCCCATTAAAATGCACATTTGCATGAATAAAACAAAACTCTTGACCACAACTTTTAGTCGCGTTTGACGTTATATGTTAATTTGGGTTGGAGATGGGAGATACATGCGATACAATGTTCACTTGTAATATTCATAATGTAAATTGTGATATCTTGATTGTGACTACATATCGTAAAGTATAAATAAAGTATATACTAAAGCGTGTTCTTTTGAAGTTTATTCGGATTACAGGCGCGTCAACCGTTAGGTCATAATGCGCAACTTCATTATTTATTCAATTTTGTACATAATCTTTTGATAACACATATGAGTTTTTGTACTTTCTGCAAAATATATAATGCAGACTGAGTAGTTTTTCTTGTTGAAAAAAAAAAGTAACATTCGTAAAATAGATGTACACGTGTATAAAATAATTAGAATTATTAAAACAAGCAAGGGCATCTCGCTCTCAATGTAAGTAAACAAATAAATAAATATAAGTGACATTGGGAATTTGCATGAAACTAGTTGCAGAGTGTTCCAGCCTTCGTGAGCGTAGTTTCCGTGGTCACTGATAGCGTACGTGCATGACGTTAGGAATAAATCAGACGCGTAAACACCTTGGATCGACAATTATAGTAAACAGGATGGTAGAATCTTAATTAAATTGTCTAGTTGCCGTCCCTCTAGAAGAGCGCATCTGAGAAAGGTTTACTGTCCTGATGTTTTTAAGGAACAGTTTATTTTGATGAAAGGTTCGTGAAACTTAAGGTCTTAATGCGCCAATGTGGGGTATGTTTAATGCGGGATTCGAACCCACGCCCACATACTAGTGTCACACGCTTCGGACCAGTGCCCTAATCGTGTGCCATCGCGGACGACAAAGAATTGGCAATTCGCATAATCATTATAGACAACGTGAGAAAACTAGGTCGCCTTCAACCGGGTAGATCATATTTCACTGTCTGTGATATTGTATAAGTTAATTAATTGTTTGTTGTGTTTTATGTATACATTGCTTGCTAAATGGATAAAATACAATTATAAAGGTGATAGTGATAAAAGTTTTAGTATTTCTTTTAGTTTTAGTTTAATTTGTTTAATGACGAGTTTTTTTTTTGGGGGGGGGGGGGGCTAAAGGCGCGTCAACCGTTTGGTCATAATGCAGGCCACTCAAGCCAAGGGGTATGGGGTATGTTTAATGCGGGATTCGAACCCACGCCCACATAGTGTCACACGCTTCGGACCAGCGCCCTAATCGTGTGCCATCGCGAACGACAAAGAATTGGCAATGCACAATATGCATCCATTACAGACGACGTGAGAAACTATGTCGCTTCAACCGGGTAGATCATATTTCACTGTCTGTGATATCGTTTAAGTAATAAATTGTGTTTGTTGTGCTTGATGTATACATTGCTTGCTAAATAAGAAAACATACAATTATAAAGGTAATTGTGATAAAAAGATTTAGTATTTTTTTAGTTTTAGTTGAATTTGTTTGATGACGCGATTTTTTTTTTATTATTTATTTATACTAAAGGCGCGTCAACCGTTTGGTCATAATGCAGGCCACTCTAGCCTAGGGGGTATGGGGTATGCCCAATGGGGGATTCGAGCCCACGTCCACGTAGTCGTAGTGTCACACGCTTCGGAGCAGCGCATATCCACAGGACGATGTGAGAAACTAGGTCGCTTAAAACCGGGTAGATCATATTTCACTGTCTGTGATATTGTATAAGTTAATAAATTGTGTGTGTTGTGTTTTTATGTATATATTGCTTGCTTGATGGATAAAATACAATTATTATAAAGGTGATAGTGATAAAAGATTTAGTAGTTTTTTAGTTTTAGTTAAATTTGTTTAATGACGCGTTTTTTTTTAAATTTGGACAAAAAGCGCGTCAACCGTTTGGTCATAATGGCAGGCCACTCTAGCCTAGGGGGGGGGGGGGGATTTTTGTTTATTGGGATTAAGGGACCATCAATCGTTAGGTCAAAGTTACAACTCTAACCTAGGGGGTGGGGGGTGAAGAGGACTATGCTGGACAGAACCAGACACGGGTAAGGGGAGGAAGGGGGGTTTCTCACGTCGCGGTCCTCATCGTCTTTGTCATCGTTAGTGGAGTCATTGTCGTCATTGTCGTCGAGAGGTCGTCAAGGGAAGGGGGCAAGGTCCCCGACGACGATTGCCAAAGGGTTGCCTTAGTTTCGGGGAGTAATATACTCCCGCTTACCTTACTAGCTGATGTTTGTGAGATGGACTTTTTCTCTTGAATCGCCTTTTACGATTAACGGAGCCATTTTTTTGTTTATTTCGATAAAAAGGACGCGTCGACCGTTAGTTCGTAATGCACCACTCTGGCCTAGGGGGGGGGGGGGGGGGGCCCATGCTGGTCAGAACCAGCCACGGGTAAGGGGAGGAAGGGGGTTTCTCATGTCGCGGTCGTCATCGTCTTTGTCATCGTTCGTTTTGTCATCGTCGCCGGAGGGTCGTCAAGGGAAGGGGGGCAAGGTCCCCGACGACGATTGCCAGAGCTCGCCTCTACTACCTTCATACTAGCTGATGTTTGCGAGGTGGACTGTTTCTTCTTGAATCGCCTTTGACGATTAGCTGAGCCATGCTCTGGGCCAATTCTACCCCGGGCCCAGACCCGGTGGTTTATTTGGATTAAGGGCGCGTCAAACGTTAGGACATTTTGCACCACTCTAGCCTAGGGGATATGGGGAGAAGGGGCCCATGCTGGTTAGAACCAGTCACGGATAAGGGAGGAAAGGGGGGTTTCTCACGTCGCGGTGTCTTTTTTTTTGGTTTCGGGGAGTAATTATACTCCCCTCTTAAAAGCTGATTTATTGTTTATTTGGATAAAGGGCGCATCAACGGTTAGGTCATAATTCGTCACTCTTGATATGAAGTAATTTGACGTGAGAAAACTAGGGCGCGTCAACCGGTTAGGTCATATTGCGCCGTCTGTGATAATGAAAGATGATGAGATGAGTTATATGTGCGTTTAATGATTAGATTGTTTTCTAAGTGTATAAAACAAACATTTTTTTTTTTAAATTTGGATTAAGGACGCGTCAACCGTTAGGTCATAATGCACCACTCTAGCCTAAGGGGGGGGGGGGGGGGGGGGAGGAGGGGCCCATGCTGGTCAAACCAGCCACGGGTAAGGGGAGGAAGGGGGGTTATTCACGTCGCGTCGTCATCGTATTTGTCATCGTTCGTGGAATCATTGTGGTCATTCGTCGTCGAGGGGTCGTCAAGGGAAGGGGGCAAGGTCCCCGACGACGATTGCCAGAGCTTGCCTCTAGTTTCGGGTAGTAATATACTCCCCGCTTACCTTACTAGCAGATGATTGCGAGATGGACTTTTTCTCATGAATCGCCTTTTACGATTAGCAGAGCCATGCTCTGGGCCAATTCTACCCCGGGCCCAGACAGGTTGGTTTATTTGGATTAAAGGGCGCGTCAAACTTTAGGACATAATGCCCCACCTAGCCAAAGGGGGGGGGGGGGGGGAGGGGGGCCCATGCTGGTCAAACAGCCAGGGGGAAGGGAGGGAGAAGGGGGTTTCCCAACGTCGGGGTTCGTCATCGTTTTTGTCATCGTTCTTGTTCATTGTCATCGTCCCGGGGGGTCGTAAGGGGAAAGGGGCAAGGTCCCCGGACATTCCCCGAGTCGCCTCTATTTTCGGGGTCTCCCTCTTTAACTGATGTTTGCGAGGGGACTTTTTCTTTGTTTGCATTTTAGATTGCCGAGCCATGCCTGGACCAAAATTCTCCCCCGGGCCCGACGGGGAAAAAAAAAAATAATGATGAGAAAGTAATAGCCTAGATAATTGGAGAGGGGGGGGCCCATGCGGCCCAGAACCGCCAGGGGTAGGGGGGGGAAAGGGGGTTTTTACTCTCGTCGGGGTTTGTCATTTTTTGTTATCGTTCGTGTCGTCATGGTCGTCGTTGTGGGGGGAGGTCGTAAAAGGGAAGGGAGGGGGTCCCCGACGACGCCCCGCGGAGCGCCTTTTAGTTTGGGGGAGTAAAAAATACCCTTCTTAAAAGGCCGATGTTTGCGGGGTGGACTTTTTCTCATGATCCCCTTTTTACGATTAGCGAGCCTCCCTTTGGGACCAAATTCTACCCGGGCCCAGAGGGTGAATTTCGGGGTTTTCCAAAACTAGCTAATGTTTGAAGAGGGGTTTTCTCCCCTTCAACGATGGAGAAAAAACCTTTGCCCCTTCAACCCCGAGCTCAGACGGGGTGAAAAGGAAATTTACAGGTTAAGTTCCTCAGGGACGCATGTCCAATACTCCATACATCGCAGCCCGCGCTGTTGGGGGGTTTGCCCTTTTTTTGTCGCTGACCCAGAGTTGTCTGCAGCGAAAAAACGCCGGGCGCGCAGGCGACTAAGGAGAAGCGTCGCGACGCAAAGGCCCCGACATCCCCAATAAAGAAAAAAAATTTTATTTAGATTAAAGTTTTTTTTTTTTTTTTTATTTTTATTAAGGACGCGCAACCGTTAGGTCTAATGCACCCTCAACCTGGGGGGGGAGGGAGGAGGGGGCCCATGCTGGGCAGAACCAGCCAGGGTAAGGGGTGGAAGGGGGGTTTCTCACGTCGCGGCGTCCTTGTCACGTCATCGATCGTGGTGTATTGTCGTATCGTCGCGGGGGTCGTCAAGGAAGGGGCTGTTTCCCCGACACGATTGCCAAGCTCTCTCTATTTTCGGGGAGTAAAATACTACCTTCTACTAGCTGATGTTTGCTAGTGCTTTTTCTCTTAATCAATTTTTTCGATTAGCAGAGCCATGCTTAGTCAAATTCAATTTTTTTTTGAATTTCAAGTTCAGTTTTGGCGATAGCAAGTACTACTATGGGGGTGTGATTGTGTGATTCATTCAAAAATGGGTTCCCTTATTTTTCTTACTCCCCGCAACCTTTTCCTTTTCCTTCTGCATGTCAGATAGTTTATGAAAACCTCGCCTCCCACATAATCAACATTAAGCCGGAAGTAAATTACCTCATCCAAATTGAAACAACAATGCACAATGTTAATAAGTGCTTTAAGGTTAGTACCTCGCGACCTTGGTGTCGGCTGTGTAACAGACTGTTGGTTATCCAAACTACAACCGTGACTTAAAACTAGCTAGAAACAATCAGAAGTAGTTGTTTTTTGTTGGTTTATTTGGATTAAGGACGCGTCAACCGTTAGGTCATAAGACCCGTAGCCTAGGGGGGGGGGGGGGCTGCTGGTCAGAACCAGCCACGGGTAAGGGGTGGAAGGTGGGTTTCTCACGTCGCAGTCGTCATTGTCTTTGTCATCGTTCGTTGTGTCATTGTCATCGTCGTCGGGGAGGTCGTCAAGGGAAGGGGGCAAGGTCCTCGACGACGATTGCCAGAGCTCGCCTCTATTTTCGGGGAGTAAAGTACTATCCTTCATAGTAGCTGATGTTTGCGAGGTGGACTTTTTCTCTTGAATCGCCTTTTACGATTCCATGCTCTGGGCCGACGACGACGACGTGAGAAACTAGGGCGTTCAACCGGTTAGGTCTATTGGCCGCCCCGTGAATGAAAGTAAATTAGAAGAGTTAATGCAGGTATGTTTGATGATTAGATTGTTTTCTAAGTGTATAAATAACAAAATAAATTGAAGATGAAGAAAGTAATAGCAAAATAAAAGTTATGTATGTAAATGAAAATAAAGAAAAGAAAGAAATGTGTATGAAGTTAATTAAAGTTTGTTAAATAGATTACTTTGGATGAGAAATTTGGAAAGTTTGTCGAAAAATTCTACCCCGGGCCCCGAATCTGTGTTAGTTATTCACGATTTACTTTCACACACGCGCGCGCACATGCACAAAAATACACAGACATGCACGTATACGCGCAAACACAATCTAATCTAAAAAGTCCGGAAAAATAACATCGGGTGAATCTGGGGCGCTTCAACCGGGTAGGTCATATTGTGCCGGTGGTGATATGGCGTCTTCTTTATGCTAATAAACAGTTTCTAGTCTATTTAGTATTCTATCCTATCGAGCATAGGCTCTTGATAGGATTGTCATTATATTTATGTATGTTGCAAGTCCATTTTTTACTTAGCGATAGTGATATGGTATATGGTAAGTTAATAAATTGAAATTGATGTTTGTTTGATTATGTGGATTTGAAAATAATAAATGGAAATAAAACTAAATACATGATAGTGATAACAATAGTAAAAAGAATTATTGTATTGATTTCTGAGGTAGTTTTGTAGTAAATTAGATTTGGATAAAGTAACGATAACTTCGAGCGATTTGGTTTAGTTTTGGTTTTTTGGTTTATTTGGATTTAGGGCGCGTCAACCGTAAGGTTATAATGCGCCACTCTAGCCTATAGGAGATATGGGGAGGAGGGGTTCATGCGGAGGTTTTTTGGTTTATTTGGATTAAGGCGCGTTAACTGTTAGGTCATAATACACCACACAAGCCTTGGGGATATGGGGAGAAGGAGCCCATGCTTGTCAGAACCAGCCACGGGTAAGGGGACGGGGGGTTTCTCACGTCGCGGTCGTCATCGTCTTTGTCATTGTAGTCGGGGAGGTCGTCAAGGAAGGGGGAGGTGTCCCCGACGACGATTGCCAGAGCTCGCCTCTAGTTCTCTTTCTAGCTGATGTTTGCGAGGTGGATTTACTCTTGAATTGCCTTTTACGATTAGCAGAGCCATGCTCTGAGCCAATTCTACCCCAAGCCCAGACGGGGGGCTAGAGGAAGGAAATGGGGGATTTTCACGTCGCGGTCGTCATAGTCTTTGTCATAGTTCGTAGTGTCATTGTCATCGTCGTCAAGGTGGTCGTCAATGGAAGGGGGAGGTGTTCCTGACAATGATTTCCAGAGCTCGCCTCTAGTTTCGGGGAGAAATATACACCCCTCTTTCTAGCTGACGTTTGCGAGGTGGACTTTTTCTCTTGAACCGCCTTGTACGATTAGCAGAGCCATGGTCTGGGCCAATTCTACCCCGGGCCCTGACGGGGTGCATGTTCTCACACCGAGATAAACCCTCTTTTAATATAACATCGAGAGAATCTTGGGAGCTTCAACCGGGTAGGTCATATTCTGTCAAAGGTGATATGGTTTTGTAAGTTAATTATTGAAATTGATGTTTGTTTGATTATGTGGTTATGAAAATAATAAATAGAAATTAAATTATATACATGAAAGTGATAACATTAGTAAAAATAATTATTTTATTTATTTAAGGAGTATTTTTGTAAATTAAATTTGGTTAATAAATAACTTCAAACGAGTTATTTTGAAAGTTTGTCGCCATTGTCAGATAATAGAGTTTTGAATTAATACGAATTAAGGTGCTATAATCGTTAGGTCGTAATGCGCCACTCTAGGGAATATGGAGGGTAAATCCCATGCCAGTCAGAACCAGCCACAGGTAGGGGTAGGGAAGGGGAGACGACGACGTGAGAAACCAGGGCGCTTCAAACGGTTAGGTCATATGGCGCCATCTGTGATATTGAAAGTTGATGAGATGAGTTAATGGTGTGTTTGATGATTAGATTGTTTTCTCAGTGAGACGTTTCTCACGTCGCCGGCCAAAGCTCGCCACTAGATTTTGGGGCTACAGTATACTTACACTCCCCTAATTACGAGCAGATGTTCGCAGGATGGAATTTTTCTATTTCCTCGCCTTGTACGATTAGCAGAACCATGTTCGGGGCCAATTCTTCCCCATACCAAGAAGTTATACATTGTTTTTAGTTTCTTTGGAATAAGGGGGCGTTAACCGTTAGGTCATATATAGGTGTTTTTTTGGTTTATTTGGATTTAAAGACGCCTCAACGTTAGTCATATGCACCACTCTAGCTTAGGGGATATGGGGAGGAGAGTCCCATGCTGGCTCAGAACCAGCCATGGGTAAAGGGTAAAGGGAGGAAGAGGGGTTTCTACCGTCGCGTTCGTCATCGTCTTTGTCATTGTTCGTGTATCCTTGTCGTCACCGTCGTCGAGGGCACGTCAAGGGAAGGGGCAATGTCTCCGACGACGATTGCCAGAGCTCGCCTCTAGATTCGGGAGTAATATACTACCCTTCTTACTAACTGATGTTTGCGAGGTGGACTTTTTCTGTTGAATTGCCTTTACGATTAGCAGAGCCATGCTCTGGGCCAAATTCTACCTCGAGCCCAGACGGGGGTAATTATATCAAATTGAGTTCGTTACGCATATTTTGTGCTTTGAATTTTTGTAGGAAAAAATCCATGGTGGTCAGAACCAGAAACGGGTAAGGTTAGAAAAGGGGGGGGGGGGGTCACGTCGAGTCGTTTATCGTCTTTGTCGTCGTATGTTTAGTCATTTTCGTGCAAGGTTCCCGACGACGTTTGTCAGAGCTCCCTTTCCTGCTAACTATAGTTGTTGTTCGTATTTGGATTAGCTTTTTCGTCAACCGTTACATAGACGACGGTTAGTCCAGCCACATGGCTTCCCCCACATTTCACGTGGGCGTTATACATTTCATGTGGGAGTTGAGGTATGCAGAGTTAGTTTTCATGAGAGCTTTCGAGTGCTTTTCTCGTGCCTTAATTGCCAACCAATTAGACGCTACAAAGTGTGTCAAATGACTCCAACAAACACATTGTCAAATTATCACAACAGAGACATATTACAGTTATAATTTCATGGTGATTCTGCATACAGAGTTAGTTTGTAATCGTAGACGCTTAAAAGTAAGTCTTTAACACCGTGGCAAATTCCTCAATTACGCTCAACAAAGTAAAAACACACTCCGACCAACACACAATCTGTAAGCATTATCACACAGAGAGTACACAAGCTCAAGCATATAAACATACACTTAAACACATCCAAGCAAACTAGCATGCAAAACGAATTTAAAATTTTTCGATCCATCGCCTGATTAATTATCTATGGTATAATGACGAAACAAGAATATAATCAAACGTCTCGCCCCCACCCCCCTCCCCCCTGAGCACGCGCTCTCCTCGACTCGCCCCACGTACACAATCCTGGTAACATTTAAGGTGCCCACTACGGGCTTCCCAAACTATATCTTCAGTACTAATACGTACGTTTAGTTTAATTCTTTGTCATTGATATGGTTGGCTCGTCTCAACGGGACAGACTTATCAACCTAACAAGGAAAAAGGGCAAGTGACCAAAAACGACGTGAGAAACTAGGGCGCTTCAACCGGTTAGGTCATATTGCGACGCCTGTGAATTAAAGTAAATGAGAAGAGTTAATGCAGGTATGTTTGATGATTAGATTGTTTTCTAAGTGTATAAATAACAAAATAAATTGATGATGATGAATGTAATAGCAAAATAAAAGTTATGTATGTGAATGAAAATGAAATTGTGCTACTCTAGCCGACGGGTTTTGGTTGATTTGGATTAAGGGCGCGTCAACCGTAAGGTCAAAATGCGTTACTCTAGCCTAGTGGATACGGGGAGGTGGGGCCCATGTTGATCAGAACCAGCCACAGATAGGGTGAGGAAAGGGGGGTTCTCACGTCGCGGTCGTCTTTGTCATCGTTCGTTGTGTCATTGTCGTCGTCATCGGGGAGGTCGTCAAGGGAAAGGGGAGGTGTCACCGACGACGATTACCAGAGCTCACCTCTAGTTTTGGGCTGTTGTTTGAGAGGTGGACTTTTTCTCTTGAATCGCCTTTTACGATTAGCAGAGCCATACTCTGGGCCAATTCTACCCCGGGCCCAGACGGGTGTATTACAAAACTTTAGTACAATTTTAATGAAGGCTGTTACCAATAGATCAATTAGGTTAAACCATTAGTTAATTAAATTAAGTTTTAAATTTTAATATTTTAGAGTTTGAGTATTATTTGAAAGTAATAAAAAAAAATTAAAGTAGGCCCTATATTTTTACTTTCACTTTTTATACATTTTTTATTTAAATTGAAGAGAGCGTCAATTCTTAGGTCATAAGGTCATGTTGCGTGACTCTAGCCTAGGGAATATGCATGGGGAGGACACCACCATGCTGGTCAGAATCAGCCAGGGCCATGGGTAGGGGAAGGAAAGGGAAGGGTTTCACGTCCTGCTCGTCATCGTTTGTATTTCAGAAATTCGTATTCGCTGATTTATCATAAAAACCTTTCCAAGAACCTTTTATTTGCGTTGTGACCTAGCTCAATTTCCAAACACTGTCCAAGGGCAAGAGGCGTCTTCCCAGAGTTAATACCTTATTTCCCAATATTTCGTCCGCGCGGAGTCCGCCCTGATTGCTCCTCTTGTTACCTCATTGCGCCTCGACCGTGATGTGAAGTAATCTCGTGACCTTCGTCTCAGCCTGGCCGGGTTCGAGTCCCGTCGCTAGGAGGCTTTCCTCTTGTTTGCAAAGTTTATCATTATGCGCCACTAGGGGATGTGGGGAGGAAATACCTGTCTTCGCCAGAGTTTATTATTTGGATTAATGGTGCGTCAACCGTTAGGTCATAATGCACCACTCTAGCCTAGGGGATATGGGGAGGAGGGGCCCATGCTGGTCAGAACCAGCCACAGGTAAGGTAACACAGGTAAGGTTAGAGGGTTCTCACGTCACGGTCGTCATCGTCTTTGTCTCTTTGTCATCGTTCGTGGTATGGGTGGGGGACTTTGGTCCGAACCCCCGAAATATGCGCTTGATATTTAACATAATACCCTTCTTTTGATGAGCGCAGCGAAAACTTCAATTTCATTTAACCTGAGAAAAATAGCTTGGTTGTTTTTTGTATGTTTGTTCGCACTATATATCAAACGCGGCTTGCGACGACGATGTGAGAAACTAGGGCGCTTCAACCGGTTAGGTCATATTGCGCCGCCTGTGATAATGAAAGTTATTGAGATGAGTTAATGTTGTGTTTGATGATTAGATTTTTTCTAAGTATTGTAATCATCTTGATGAAAATGTCAGGGGACCTTCCTAATCTCTAAACTTAGAACTGCCAAGTTTTTGTGTACAATCGAAGAAATATTTCTCATAAATCGTACTTATACGATTTTTCGATTTTTAATGTGATATTTGGCCCGTGACCGGTTTTTTGATTTTTTTAATTTTTGTTTATTTGGATTATGGACACGTAAACCGTTAGGTCATAATGCACCACTCTAGCGGCTAGCCTAGGGGACGTGGAGGAAGGGCCCATGCTGGTCAGAACCAGCCACGGGTAAGGGGAGGAAAGGGTTTATTTGGATTAAGGACGCGTCAACCGTTAGGTCATAATGCACCACTCTAACCTGGGG
>JAMZAV010003711.1:0-62495 GCA_024449915.1 Sweltsa coloradensis | reverse complement strand
AGTAATAACCCAAAAATCATCATAAATTAAATTAAATTAAATTCACAATAAATACTAAAACATCGTATTGTATTCAATATCTAGTTTCCCAATAATAGATACACAGGGCCTTTTTATTATTATTATTCGGTTATTTGAAAATAAAATATATTGGAAGTTAGTGATGCCGAATGAATTGAGTTCTATTCCCGGTTCGATGAGTGTTTCAAGTTTCAACCTAGCAAAAGCATACAACATTGTAGCAAAACACTGAAAGTGAGTTATTGTTTACCCTAACTAATTGTGTAACCAATGAACATAGACGTATTTTGTATGTTTTTACAACTATTGTAAGGGATGGATTCATTACTGACTGGCATAATACTAATAACATTTATTTTTATGAAGTGACTGACAGAAGCTGTATGTCATAGATACTTATTACTCAGTCGGTCATTGTTGTAATAATGAATATGTCCAAGGTATGCGAAATACTGAAATAGTCTATACTACAAACGTCTCTGGACCACATAAAAGATAACGGAGGTGGATTTTTTTACAAAGAAGACAAAACTCGTTTGGTAATTTACAGGATGTAGTGTGGTCAACATTGTTGTATTGTAGTGGGTGATGGCGAGTCGGAGGGAAGGGGGGGGGAGTTGTACCCCTTCGTCTGCACCCTAGGACCAGGTCATGGACTCTTCTCCCTGGCATTGCCATTTATTCAGATGAAAACGACAAGCAGGACACTCACACTAACACTCACACTCACACTCGCACTCACACTCACACAGTCACACTCACACTTATACTCACACTCACACTCGCACTGCACACTCACACTTATACTCACACTCGCACTCGCACTCACTCTCACACTCGCACTCGCATTCACAAGCACACGCACACGCACACGCACACGCACAAGCACAAGCACTCGCACTCGCATTCGCACTCGCACTCAAAATATACAGTTGGTTCTTTTTAGTATCAATGATGTTTGCTGATTATAAATTTCTGTTTTTGTCATATTTGCAATTTCTATAATAATATGAACATAAGACCTCATCTCTTTTGATATATTTGTATTCTTTTTAACCAAGATCCCACTATTTCGCATGGTCAATATATTTTTGTTGTCTAGGGGTTCCTTACCCTCATATAGCCAGGTACACAGGACTTCACAATCGACTTTTTTTTTTAGGTTCGGCAGACTCAGTCATAAAATATATTGTAAATCCTCGCCTAAAGCTCAAACTACCGATTCATTCAGTTCTTTCCTGCTATTATACAAATTTCAAAGGATGTTCGCTCTGTGACCAGAAACTTGACCGGATTGGCTCAAAATTTTCTGACGTAGCAGAGAAAAGAAACGTTCTTGTTTCACACCCCCTGTCAATCAAAAAACCCAGCGACGAAAAGGCTCTGCCGTGATCTTTCCTCTTAAGTCCTAGGCGTAGGCCTAGGCCTAGCCTAGGCCCTAGGCTATAGGCCTAGCTACTAGCTAGGTAAAATCTGTGTGTATTTGGTAACATTTTGGACCTTGGTCCAAAACGATAGGCCCCTAGGCCCATCAAGCTAGAGCCTACTAGGCCTAGCAAAGGGATATTTCATACAGAAACTTTTTTAATACACCAAGACAAGGCCTAGGCCCCTAGCCCATTATATCAAAGGGGCTAGCCTAGGCCTACCTAGTAAGGTTAGGATAGGATGTAACCAATATTGGAATCCAACAGGCGTAAATTTCTGCCAAATATTATAAAATTGTGGAAGATTACCTCCGTGGCCTCCTGCAGTTGCTGCGGATCCGCCAGCGCTGAAAAGAGGGGATGAACCCGTAATAGTACGACGAACGGAATGACCCAGATTGGCAGCCATTTTCGGGGAGAGAATGGAATGAAAATTTACGAAGTTCGCTGTTCGCTTGCAATGGCCCAGAAATTCTAATTTTTAAATCTATTAAAAGCAATATTTAATAAATAAAAATCTTTGGTCATGTGATATTAATTATTTTAATGAGAATATCATTTACAAAAATATAAATATTCAAGTGTAAGATAGTTAAACAGTTAAATTAATAGAAATCCATCCTGTCGCCACTAGTATTGCCTGGTTCCGGTTTCGACCACCGCCTTTGCGGCCTTTGTTGATGATGGCGCTATTTTTGATTCTGTTGGAGAATGGTCAAAACTTATTTTTATTAAAAATTATAAATAATTGTTAATAAAATGAGCCAAAATCTTGACCATAAAAAAACATAGTTATGCGCATGGTTCTAAACCTAAGCATTGTTTTTCCTAAAAGGGGTAATGATTGTATGAGCGGATTTTCCGGTATTTTGTAGCGCAGACCAAGATGGTAGTATTAACCTGTCGTTGCACAGACTGTGTTTGTAATTGGCAACCCTGATGTCAACATATATGGCGGCGCCCATGGATGGAAGTGAGTTCTGGAGACTGCGTTAACTGAGAGCTTAACCTACATTCCATGTGATCTTAATGGGTAACTCAAATATTAAAGTTGAAAGCGACTTAAGCTCAAAATATTCCATAAATAGGCCGTTCCACCATATACGGCAACCATACCTGAGTCAGGTAAGAAACACACTGGGTTACTTAGGCCTAGGCCTAGGCCTTATAGTATCTTTGGGGTTAAGGTTCTGTTTTCCTTTTGGGGACTAGGGTAATGTAAAAAATGTAATGTAATAATGTACTTTATTTAGCATGTTTGCTACTATTTTCATCATAGTACAGTATTTCTTTCAATCAAAAAAATTTCAACAATAGTTTACTAAACATGATCATATAACAACATCCCTACTTTTACAAATCCAATCTTTACATACTAACCTCTTAAACCTAAATGTGTTTTGCCTTCTTATCTCTTTGGGCAGTTTATTATATTCTTTTATACCTGTATTAAACACTGATTTTTGTATTTTTTCCATTAGGCCAGGCGGAGGCCCTACCCTACACAAAGACTAGGTAGTTATAACAATCCGTTTGTGTCAACGTGGAATTTAAAAAAAAAAATGTAAAAAACACACTAAAACACATAAATGCAAATTCTGACCGGCGCAACAACAAGTATCCCCAAACCTCGTTTTTAACGGAAAGGATTTTGGGTGCGCTCTTAACGATTATATCCTAGAATTAGCGCGGCGTACTACAACTAGGCGGAATGTTCGGCTAACCTGGTACTTGTGTAGTTGGTGTGACCCAACTTTTCAAAAAAAAAAAATTTTTTTTTTTTTTACTCAACCTACAAAACCTTTAACGTCGCTATTTAAAACAGAAAATGACTTTTAATGGAAAAGTACTTTTGTTTAAAATAGCGAGGTTAAAGGTTTTGAAGTTTTTTTTGCTACTGTTAGGCCTAGGCCTACACCAAAAACGTGACAATTCTATTTTAGATTTTTGGTGCTGGAATGTAATAAAATAGTACACAATGAGTTGTTCTTGACTTATTTCATCAATGGTGAGTGTTTATGTTGATTTTAGTTGAAAAAAACGGTATTGAAAAGTTGGGTCACACCAACTACACAAGTACCGCTAACCTAACGAAAGTAGAAGTATCCCCAACCTCGTTTTTAACGGAAAGGATTTCGGGTGCGCTCTTGTCGATTATATCCTAGAATTAGCGCGGCGTACTACAACTAGGCGGAAAGTTCGGCTAACCTAACGAAAGTACACCGCCATAGGCCTTGGCTCGGCCTACAGACAGCCTAGAAGGTGTACTGTTTTTAAAAAATTTTAACACACTTTTTACACATTTCCAAGGTAAGCGCCGCTGTGAAATGTTAATATATCGACTAGGGATGCTTAGTAAAGCCTTTTTGAAAGTTATTTTTCAACTCTGACAATAATACGGAATTGTTCATAATTATCAAAGACCTAAACCACTGAACGCTAGGCATAGCTAACATATGGGTGTAGGCCTACGCATTTTTAAAACGCTGTGGCTATTTAACCATAGCTACAAAAAATTACATTATATATTTTAACCGTAGGCCTTCACTGTACTTCAGTAAATTTAAGCATGCTATTTTAACCGTAGCTGAAACGTCGGTAGAGTTTAGCCGTAGACTTTAGGCCTAAGCTTACGGAAGATTTAGGACTACTAAACTGGAGCTACGGGCAAGTTTCGTACCTTTGAGTCTATGCCTACAGATGAATTGTGTAGGTAGGCCTATAGAGCCTACTTAAATTTCTACAAACAATCTTTGTGTTGGCTGCAAGTGGCTAGGTTCACGTAAGTTGCACGCCATAGGCGGCCAGCCTTGACGTAAAATTAGGGTGTAGTTGCTCCCGTACATGCAGTAGCGCGAATCTAGTTGTAGGATTCATTACTTTCGAGACTGTGGCCTGTATTTTCAGGCATAATTAATGATATCAAATTCTCTATTGTAGCCTATAACAGGCCATGGCTCAAGCCAAAATGTGTTCTCGAATTGACTTGACTTAAATAATCTGCATCAAAGCGATCGCATGTAGGCCTAGGCCTCGACATGACCTAGACGTTAGTCGAAATCACGTTACTGCACCAAAAAGCCTAGCTCCCTAGGCCTGAAGAAGAGGGGAAGGATCTTACGGGACTCATGTTGCCGTCTTTCTAGATGAAGGAAATTGAAGCAAAAAAAACTTAAAAACCTTTAAAACGTTTAGCTATTTTAAATATAAAGGACTTTATAAAATAGTCAGGTTCACTATGTATTTTCGTGGGATTTTTTTGGAGATTTGCAAAGTGCCATATTTTTGGAAAGCTTGAAACGTCAGGAATTCAAAAATCCATGTTTACATTTGCTCAGATGTTCTATGGCCGTCCATTTTGGATTTAAAATGGCGACCGAAAATAAATTACTATATCTCGCTCAAGTACAAGAAGTTCAAAAATGCTCTTACATTTTGACGTTAATATAAAATCACCAGTAAAATTATAAAAATTGCTACATGCCATGTCGCCCATTTTGGAATTTAAAACTATGGCGACCCTAAATTCAAATTTCATGATATGCTTCCAATTGACATAGAAGGTAATGTTAGTTGTTACTCATATGTATAACCACAGAAATATATTATAAATTGTAACATATCATATTGTGTTGCATGGTCGTCATTTTTGGATTTAAAAATTGGCGTCCAAATACTTGGATAGTCGTACATGTATTCTTAGAACGTTGGTGAAAATCTTATGAGTAATATATAATACTAAACCCTCTAAATGTTGCTTAATGCCATGGCGCCATTTTGGAATTTAAAATGCCATCCATTTCAATACGTCAAGAATAAGGTAAAGATCTTCTTTATGTTATAACATCAGAAAGAATTTATTTAATATTTGCACAGTTCATTAGTGTTGCATGGCTCGCATTTGGAATTTAAAATGGCTCATAGTATATAAAATCTTGTTTGTAGTTTTAATATATGAATAGTATAATTAGTAGTTACATAGTAGTGCACTTAGTAATTAAAAATAGTTTTATATCAGATATATAAAGAAGCATAGTATTCAAATAGAAAGGTCTGAGTAGATATTAAGTTATAGTAGTAGTATAGTAGTAGTATGTCGTAGAATTAGTAATGTATAGTAGTAGTATAGTAGTAGTAGTAGTAGTAGTAGTAGTAGTAGTAGTAGTAGTAGTAGTAGTAGTAGTAGTTAGTAGTAGTAGTAGTAGTAGTAGTAGTAGTAGTGAGTAGTAGTAAGTAGTAGTAGTAGTATAGTAGTAGTAGTAGTTAATTTTTAGTAGTTTAGTGGTAGTTGAATTTATTTGTAGCACAAAAGTAAGGAGAATGAAATGTAAGGTACTGATCGCAGTATTTTTAGTCATACTTTTCAGAAGTTAAAAGCTATGAATTATATTTTAAGTATATGTGAAATTATGAAATTATTTGCATTGAGAAAACATTATCTTCTTTATCTTTATTACACTAGACCTCATCTTCATCACTGTCACTGTCAGCAATAACAATGCTGCCGTCATCGTCATTTTCGCATTCGGTGTCCCACAATCAAAGTTCTGTACATGGTAAGTTATTCTTTCTCTACATGAACATCTTGCGTGGAGCAGTTGGTTTTGCATTGGCATCTGACCAACTCGATGATAGCCTGTGGTGCTGAAGAACCTTTGTAGTAACTGGCAGCATCTCCATCTGTATCCTTACAGTTACTGAATTTTGAGGGGTCAATAAGCTGTTGCTGCATGACTGTGGCTTGACACCATACCTGGCTTTGTATCTGCACGCGCTTGATGTGTTCTTCGAGTGCAAAAAATGTAGGTGGTAACTTCTTGCTTTCTCATTCTGCGAGTTGTTTGCAGAACAGATGCCAACTTAGATCAGGTATGCTTCTGATGTAGAGACTTTTCGGACAGTACATTGAGCAAACAAAGTTTCCCAGTTTGTCTTTCAC
Organism: Sweltsa coloradensis; assembly: GCA_024449915.1. Lineage (NCBI taxonomy): Eukaryota > Metazoa > Arthropoda > Insecta > Plecoptera > Chloroperlidae > Sweltsa > Sweltsa coloradensis. Next base: position 56,108 of record JAMZAV010003711.1, on the reverse strand, counting down.
CTCCTACTGAAGATCACCTTCCATGGACGGTTTCATCAGCGTTCAAGTACAGTTGAAACCATTTGGTGTAACCTATTCCTGAGAACTTCCCAACGTTGTCCGCTTCAGTGAACGCGTGGAATCTAGGTATGACGGATTGCGCTTTGTCCGTGCCTAAAGCTCTCCTGATTGGTTCTATGTCCACCATACCGGATACCATCGAGTGTAGCGTTTTTTGCACAGCTTGTCATAGTTTGCGAGAGCCAGAACCAAAATATCTGTATCAGGAGTGAAGAATATCAGTTCGTTGATATCAAATTTGTAATCCTTTCGTTGAAACTTTGTGCAAGATTTCTTACTGTTTTGAGTATACCTACTTTTCCCGTCATTTTCTGGAGAAGAACCATTCCGTCAACAACGGTGATTCTCGGATTTGTTGATGAAAAGGGTCGTTGCACACTGGTTCCTGGAGTTTCTGTCTGATTATTGCTTTCGTCAGTATTTGCCAACTTATGAAGATATTGTATCAGCTTAGATTTGTCATTACGTGGAAACATTGACCCATCTGGAGCAAAAAGTGCTCTCGGAGTTAATTTAAACTCAAAGTTACCAACAGCATTCTTTTGGTCAATATCTCTGTTGGATCAGCTCAAAACCATCAGGTGATCATATAGATTTTTGGTTTCACGCAGTCGCAGGTCAACTGTCTAGTTACAAAGCTTTATCAATTGCTGTTTTGCTTCCAGACATGTACATCTTGTTCTTTTTTTGACTGGGGCCCACAGGCTGACATCTCCATTGATGCGTTCAGGGACGTAGCTTTAATAAAGTTTCTAACCAGTTTCATCAGCATTCAAGATATTCTGAACACACTCTTGTGGTACACATGCATTTGTGATGAACTTGTACAACATGTCCCTTTCAACAGCAATAGGACAGACGTTGCTGCAAGTCGGTAATTGGGCCACTGTCTGCTCTTCGTAAACGATCCAATTTTTTATGCCCTATTCACATCATGTAGCACCAACCTAAATGATTTGTGCAAATGAAAAGATAAATTAATTTATTCTTATGTAAAAACTGCATGTTAAATCATCTATCAAAAACAAATAAAAGCTAAAATTCACGTTATTCCTACTATCGGACGCCATTTTAAAATCCAAAATGGCGGCCATGGCAACACAATTGACTTGTCTGCAAATTTAAATATAAATTTCATCTTCCTGATGTTATAACATAGAAGAAGAATCTAACATTTACCTTCTATGTCACTTGGAAGCCGAGATATCATGAAATTCTCGTTTGACGGTGGTCATTTTAAAATCCAAAATGGCGGCGATATGGGCATGTAAGCAATTTTTAGTAGGGATTAATGGTTATTTATGATATTAACTCAAATGAAGAGCCTTTTTCACCAACGTTCTTAGACAATTACATGTCGAGCTATCAAGCAAGTTTTATTTCTGGTCGCCAATTTTTAAAGTCCAAAAAAACGACCATAGAGGCATCTATGCAAATGTAAACATTTAATAATATATTGCTGGTGTAAATACATTGTAGTAACAACTAACATGAACTCTCTATGTCAATTGGAAGCTTAATTATAGTGAAATTTGAATTTTAGGGTCAGCCATAGTTTAAATTCAAAATGGCAGCCGTGCTGCATTTTTACAAATTTTAACTTTGATTTTAATATTCTTGGTGTTAAAACATAGTAAGAGCATTTTATATGAACTTTCTATGTCACTTGGAAGCCGAGATATAGTTAAATTAATATTTTCGGGCGGCCATTTTGATTATCCAAAATGGCGGCCATACGAACATCTGAGCAAATGTAAACATGGATTTTTGAATTCCTGACGTTTCAAGCTTTCCAAAAATATGGCACTTTGCTAATCTCCAAAAAAATCCTACGAAAGTCGTTTTTACGACATAGTGAACCTGACTAAAACCTTATGTTGCATGAAATGATAATTTTACATCAACAGACACGTGATTGCAGTCAGGTTGTCAGAACAGGAATGGCAGCCGCTGCGCCGATCCCGCGGAATCTTCGCATACCTTCGATTATTTCCGCTGATCTTCGTTTTTACTATGGCAAACTATGCCTAGGTCTACTTAAATTTGTGGATTCTTTGACAAGCTTGCCGTGTTAAAGGCTTAAAATCACAATGGATGATGTATTTTTTTAATACAAGAAGATGTACAAAAAATAAGAATGCCAAAAATTTTGGCAACCTTGGATGAGGCTTACACCCTAGCCTACTATAGGCTACGGTAATGGTTTGTTTTGACCCGCGCCTGGGGGCATGTGACGCAGCCGCAGGTGGATGGATGCCTGCTGAGCTGACCGAGCCGGCCGGGCGAGGGTAGACACTCGGTTAGAACATGTGTTAAATTTAGTAAGGGGTTAACATTCTGTGTGGATGGAGTGTTTGCAGATTTGTTCTAGCACAGTGACAGCTCAACAAGTGTTTTATGTACTAATTTAATAATTATTAATGTGATAAGTGAATAGCATTACAAGGTTTGTCAAGATACCTATGTGAAGAGTACGGATGGCTCGTGACTACTAACAATTTAACAAACATACCTATTTTTACTATTGCTCTGACTGCTCTTTTTTGAATTTTGAAGATCTGTTGCGATGATGGTGAGGTCCCCCATAGGGTTATTCCATAACTTAAGTGCGATTTGAAGTATGAGTTGTAGACGATTTTTGCTGTTTTTATGTTCGATATATTTCTGATCTGTCTGATTGCGAAGCATGCCGAGTTGAGTTTCTTTGTAAGGTTTTCAATGTGTGGATTCCATGTCAGATTTTTGTCTATTATAAGTCCTAGAAATTGTGTGCTTTTTGATTGATTGATTGATTGATTGCTGTTTATTGTACATAGATCCCTAGAGAATAACATAAAAGTACATTCATGGATATTATACATTGTCAAACATATGATCTACAAAATACACAATGATTATGTTGCTAAAATAATGAATAATAAAACATTGTGGTAACTCCAGATTTAACTACAGAACTCATCAATTGAATAAAATGCCTTATCAATAAGAAATGCTTTTAATTTGCTTTTAAAGCAGTCGTCACTGGTATTAATTGTTTTCAACTCCATGGGCAGGTTGTTGTAGAGCCGCCTTCCACAACTTCTGGGGTTCCTGAGACCAGCTGTAGTAGTTCTTACTGATTCAAGATGCAGGTCACCCCGATGCCTAGTATCATACCCATGAAAGTCAGAATTCTTTTTAAAGTTAGCTAAATCTTTGCGAACATGTATAACTGATTCGTAAATGTAAAGACCAGCAAGGGTTAGTAAGCCGAGCTCGGGAAATAGTAGTCTGCACGAATGCCGTTTACCAACACCCACTAGAGTACGCACCGCTCGCTTCTGTATCAAGAAGATACTGGTGAAAACTCTCTTGCTAGAGGAGCCCCATAGTATAATACCGTAACGTAAAAGAGACTCAAAATATGCAGAATAAACAATCTTAGCAGAACTAAGGCCAATACGCTGTCTGATAATTCTAATAGCAAAGCAGGCTTTACTTAGCTTCTTAATAAGGTTGTCAGCTTGCGAGTCCCACTTAAGTGTTGAGGCTATGGTAAGTCCAAGGGAAGCTACAGTTTCAGCCTCGGGCAACAAGTGCCCCTCGAAGTGTAGATTCAGCTTGCTGACATTACTGGCATTACTGGGGTTGAGACTAAAGAGTGTAGTTGTAGTCTTCTCTGCATTCATCGCAAGCTGATTTTCGTAAAGCCATGCAGCTTCCTGGTCCAGTTCTTTTTGCGCGGCTTTGATGACTTCAGTGATGTATTTCCCCCAGCAAACGTAAGTAAAGTCATCTGCGTACATATAGACTTCACACCTCGGAGTACACGGTTGTAGATCATTCACATAAACAAGGAAGAATGTTGGCCCAAGTACAGTGCCTTGTGGTACCCCGGTAGTGGTCTTCATCCAAGATGATCTAACCAATTTGGTCCTTCCGTCATCCGAATCTCTGACTTGTACCGACTGTTCTCTACCCTCCAGGTAGGACGCAACCCATTTTACAATATAGTCTGGAAAGCCCAATGCTCCAAACTTACCAACAAGCCTATTGTGGTTCACGCAGTCAAAGGCTTTTGACATGTCACAGAATACGGCCAGTGCAGAGTCCCCAGCGTCGATGGTTTCGCTTAGTTTTTCTATTACTCCACATAAGGCTGTATGTTAAGTTTTGTATCTTTGAGTTAGTGTGTTTGTTTGTTAATTCTCCTATCTGTTCGGAATTTTTTTCCTTTTTTGTCGAGTTAAAGTGAATAAAAGTAGTTTTTGTTTCGTTTAATATTAATTTGTTTGCTAGGAGCCATTTTGTAGCTTTTTCCAATTCTAGTTCTGCTGATTCTTTAAGTGAAAGGATTTTTGTTTCTGTGGAGAGGATGCTTGTGTCATCAGCAAATATTTCAATTAACTCTATGATGTTTGGCAAGTCGTTTATGTAGATAATAAATAGGAGTGGTCCTAAAATCGAGCCTTGAGGCACTCCATGTTCTGAGGCTTGCATGCGAGAATTTATTTTGGTCGTGTTATTTGAGTTTTGCATTGTTATTTCTGTGTATTGTTGTCGGTTTGATAAGTATGATTTAAGTAATTTGTGGGGTTTCCCTCTGATCCCATAAAGGCTCATTCATAACCAACTTAGGCCTCTAACTTAGCAGCTAACTTAGCCTCTAACTTTAGGTTGCTGTTCATGATAGATATTTAGGCCGCTAACTTAACAGCCACTGCCTCCTAGATGTTGCTCGTGGCAGAGTGCTTTACAGCCATACCGTCGCCTCTAACTTTAGATGGCTGTGCATGATAGATGTTTTTAAACCAATCACAACACAGATTTGCAGTGTTTACTTTTATCGCGCCAATGCTTGACATACAATAACATTCAGCATTCAGTAAGTAGGCCTAGCCTAGCTCTACTTAGGTAGCATTATAGAATTGATTGACTATAGACTGTACAGTTTATTAAACAATAATTGATGGTAAAAATAATAAACGTATTTATTTAAGACAACGTGACGTAAGCCTTACATAACCTCACATGGCCTAGCCCTAGCTGGGGGCTAGGCCTAGTACCGCAATAAACGTTAATAATACTGACGGTCAGTTGACATTTCTGCCCCAATCGATAGCCAAATGTTTTCTTTTATATTCTTATCTTTGTATAAAGACGAAGATTTTACATATAGCAGTGGCCTTTTCATGAATTCGTTCAATAGCTTTTCATCGAACAATAGCTGATGTTTCTTGGGATCCATTTTTGCTGTTTGTTTACGTTTTCAATCGGATATGACCGGAAATTGTCGGCTCGAGTCTCTCTCTGATTGGTTAAAAGCTTAATGTTAAGTTAGCTGCTAAGTAAAACCTTGGAGTTTGCAAACATTCGGTTGCTGATAAATGTAAGTTAAAGGCTAAGTTTGGTCATGAACAGACGTGTTGTTTTCCATAAGACAAACCTTTAAGTTAGAGGCTAAGTTAGCTACTAAGTTGGTTGTGAATGGCCCTTAATGATGTAACTTGTCAAGAAGGATTTGGTGATTTACACAGTCAAACGCCTTTGACAGGTCACAGAAAATACCAATGAGGGGAATGCCTTGGTCCAGGGAGTTACTAATTACATTTACGAATTTTTCGATTGTGTCTATGGTATTTTTCCCCTTCCTGAATCCGTTTTGTTTGGTGGATAGAATGCTGTGTTTTTCTAGAAAGTTTGTAATTTTAATTGCTAAGATTTTTTCAAATATTTTTTATATTGCTGGTAGGAGTGCTATTGGTCTGTAGTTATTTATTTCCATCTAATTTCCTTTTTTAAGTATTGGGATGATTTTTGCAATTTTTAGTTTTATCAGGGAAGGTTCCCTCATCTAAACACAGGTTGAAAATTTGTTTGAGTGGTGTGGCTAATTCTATTATACATTCTTGTATTAAACTAATTGGTATAATATCTATCCCAGTTGAGGTTTTGGTTTTTAGCAGCCTCGTTGTTTCTATTATTTCATTTTTATCTGTTTGATGTATAAAGATTGAGGTTTGTGGTGATGTGGTCTTATTTAGATAGTCTTTGTATGTCATGTCGTTTGTTTTGTTGTTTTTGTTGTTTTGTCTTGGAGTTGGGTTGCTGTTTGGGCAAAGAATTTGTTGAACGTGTTTGATATAACGTTTCCGTTTGTTTCTATTTTGCTGTCGATTTCAAGTTCTATGTTTTCCTTTTTAATCTTTTCTATTTTATTTGTGTTTTCTTTAATTATGTTCCAAGTTGCTTTTGATTTATTTTTGCTAGATGTGATTCTTTGTTCAGTGTTCAGTCTTTTTGCTGCTTCAATAGTTTTTTGGATATATGCGTTTGTATGTTTTGTGATAGCTATTTATAAAGTCTGAGTGTGAATAGTGGCGTGCTAGTGAATATATCGATTTGAGGTTGTTAGCGCTTATTATAATTCCTTTTGTTATCCATCTAGGGTTTTTGTGCAGATTTTTTACTTTTATGCTAGTTTCTGGGAAGTGTGAAGTGAAGGCCGTTTTCAACATATTTTCCAGTTTGTTGTAAGCTTCATTTGGGCAAGATGTTTGAGTTATTGTGTCCCATTTTGTGTTTCCTAGTTCTTGTCTAAAAGCTTCCCTTCTTTGCTGTGTATATTTTCTAATTAACTTTATCTCTGTTTGGGGAGTTTGGGTGTCTTGTTCTATTGTGATTTGTTGTGCATTGTGATCGGACAGCTGACTTTCCACAATGGTTGACGAGTAGGATTGTGTTACGTTTGTGATGATTTTGTCTATTGATGAGCCTTTATTGTGGTATTGATCATGTCTTGTTGGTTGATGTATTGTTGTGTCTAGGTCAAATGTTGCGAGTAGATTTTGTAGCTCTTTATTTAGTTTTTCTTCGGTTTTGTTTGTAGGGTTTGAGTTAATGTTAAAATCACCTAGTAATATTATTTTTTTGTTTTCTTGAATGAGTTGGTTAAGTATTATTTCTAATTGTTGAAAAAATGTTTTACTGTCACCTTTTGTTGATCGGTAAATGGTTATTATTATAAGGTTTTCTATAGGGAGATTTTCTTGTGTGTATTTATGATTACGTTTTGCTTTTGTTTTTACTTTTAGTTCTATGGCGGCACATTCAAGGTGTATTTCTATTGATTTAGATACTATATCTGATCGTTCAACTATAGTAGCGTTTAGTTTATTATTTACGTATATTGCTGTCCCTCCATGTATGTGTGATTTACGGCAGTAGTATGAGGCTAAAGTGTAGTTTGTAATGTGTAGTGATTTGAGATTTTCTTCATTTTGCCAGTGTTCCGAGATGTTAAGAATGTCAATTTCGTTATTTTGGGCGTAGGCGTATTCATTTTGGAGGAATATTTCTAAAAGTTGTATTTTGTTTCTTATACATTGAATGTTTTGGTGGATTATTTTGAGTGTAGGCCTATGGCTTTTTGTGTTTAAATGGTTTATTGTGTGGTTTATTTCTTTATTTTTGTGGTTTTGGTTCATTTTGCTTTGGGTTTGTGGTGTTCTTGGGTCAATAAAAAAGAGTTTTGTTTCGATACACTTCTTGTGATTTTTGGTTCTATTTGTTGTGTTCTGTATTTGGATGTAGGTGGTTTAGTTGTTTTCTTAAGTGTGTTTGTCACTTGTGTTTTTATCGGTGTAGGTATTTTTGACCTGGTTTGTAGAGGTCTTGTCGTAGTTCCTTCATTTTCAGTTTTTGTGGATGTGCCTTCATTTATGGGTCTTGTGGAGGTGTCTTCATTTTCAAGTATTGTGGTGGTGTCATCATTTTCCGGTCTTGTGGTGGTGTCTTTATTGTTCAGGAGAAAATCATCTGCCATGCTGGCTATCTGATTCATTGTGTCCGGTAATTCCATGTCCATGATGTTTTGTGTTTCTGTGGTCCAATGTATCATGGAGCCACGTGTGTTTGACAACCCTTTGACAAGGGTAGGTAGGCCTATGTTTGTTTTTAGCTTGTGTCGCTGGTTGATTTCTTGTTCTCCGTATATTGCTAGCGGTGGTGAGTCTATGTTTGGGTTTGGGTTTGCTGTCTTGAGTTTTGGATCAAATGATTTTTCATGTACTGGTACTAGGCCTAGGCCTATTTGGTCAGGATCTCGCTGTTTGATTGCCTTTATTATTTCTTGGCAAAGTTCGAGTTTGCCTTGCTTGTTTAAGTGTAGGCCATGGTTTGTATATTTTGTTGCTTCTATTTTTTCAATGTTTAGGAATGTTATTTTCTTGTTTGGTCCTTTTTCAATCAGTTCTTGAATGAGAACATTTACTTGTTGAATCTCTGTGTTCCATCTCACGCCTTCCTGATCAAATCTGAGTGGTATTGAGGTGATGATGATGTTAGGTTTTGATTGTATTTCTGTCAGTTTCTTGATAGTTTGTGTTATATTTCTAGTTGATCTATTTTCAAAGTTGTTTGTCCCTCCGATTATTATGAGATTGTCTAACGGGGATAATGAGTGGATGGTTTGCATGTTTACTATTTCCTCATATGGGGCATTTGGTTTGAATGTACTTGTAATTTCTATGGTGTTGTCGATTTCTTTTATGTATTGTCTGAGCTCGCGCCCGTGGCTATCAGCGAGAATTACGATCTTCGTAGCATGTGCTGTCCTCTGTTGGTGTGGGGTTGGAACTACTTCTACAGTCGGACGCGGCCACCGGACGTCGTTTTCTTTAGGCCTCCTACTCAATGGGATTTTACATCCATCTTCACACAACTAAAGATATTTTCCCTCTACAGTTTGTATATATATGAAGCAGCACTCCCCATAAGGAAAAGGATACACACCATTCAAACGCGAAGCCAGACACACCAACACATGACTCGACACAACACCGAACTTGAACAAAACCATTTCAAAACGAAAAAGGGACAATTAAATTCAGAATACATAAAAATTCAAATTTATAATAAACTTCCAAAAAATGTAAAGGCATCAAATTCTACAAACATCTTTAAAAAAAGACTTGCAGATTTCCTAAATAAAGAACAGTTCTACAGCATAAACGAATTCTTACATAAATGAGCACGGTACCGTAACCTAGAAACACTACGTCTTTAGATTCTAGTATTAAGCAAAATATTGTGTTACTAAATAATTGTACAAAGCAATATATAAATAGTCTACAATTAGATAGATATAGGCCTATACATATATTCATTTAACTTATATACCTTATTTAACATATATTATACCTATGTCTAAAATATACTAGGCCAAAACTAGCTAGGCCATAGAATTAAGGCAAAAAATAATGTACATAACCTCTAGAATTAAGTATACATAATTATTTATATATGTAATGTTAGGCCAAACCCTAAGTCTGGCCACAAAAAGGGTAATACGATATAAAATTATTGTCATCAAAATGTAAAAATTGAACCCAAATAAATATTCTAAATATTCTATTCTATTCTATAGGCCTAGTTGAAGTGTGGATTTTGTCTTCTTTTAGGTTCTAGGTTGTTTTTTAAAGTAAGTGATAAGTGTGTCATACAAAGAGACGGCAAACATACTGAATAATTCTTAGTTTTATAAATAATTAATGTGTGATGCGTGAGTGTTTGTACCAGCTGTCTCAAAATGACCTGTTAACGTGTGTGCTTATGGATGTAACAACAAATTAGTCAGTCCGATCAACATATCATTCCACCGTTTTCCAAACAGGGAAAAGTCGCCAGTGCGATATAAAAACTGGCTATCGAAAATTAACCGTATCAACTTCGAGGTTTTAGTCGAAGTACCTAGTCCACAGTAGTCCACACAGTCTGCGACTTTAAATCCTACGTAAATCCCGTCCGTCGCCAGATACTCTTCACGTATAGATTTAATGATGCACAAAGGAATGACGATTCGATGATTCTTACCCAATGCTGTCCAGGAGTTAATCCACGACATAAACTGTAGGCAATGTGCAGCCACATTTTGTTAGACGTCTCCCGCCACTTTTTTTGTTGGTCTTTACATGAGGAGAGTAACAAAAACTGTTGTCTAGCAGTGTTGAGAGAATGAATGTTAATAATATGCTCGAACTCATCATGGATAGTAATCCAATCAAAATTAGCACGCAAATTTGTGATTTTTTTCCCTTTCGTGACAACATAAGCACTCTGTGTCGGTATCCATTGATGTACATTCATTACAACTACACCATTTAAGATCACCTTTCCTGCCACTAAACTGTTTTACCCAGGCTTCTTTTTCTTAATTTTTCTTGCGATTTTCTCTCTGTTCACTTTCTGTGTATGAAGGATCAAAAATGAAAGGAGCTAATCCTAACTAACATCCTGTACAGGCTGTACATAGAACAAACACTTTTCAACTGACCTGTTCCGTGCCCGATGGTATTGAATGGGCGGGCAGTGAAGCGGCCGTATTCAGTCGAGTCGTCGGTAGCGAAGCTCAGTACCTATCCATCCAACTACGTCACGGGTGGTGACGTCACGCACTGCACAATATTGGTCGTACCATGTTTAAATATTGACCGCTTTCTTTAATTTTTTTTTCTAAATTCCTAAAATAAATTTAGGTTTAACATAAGTAAGCAACATGTCAATATAAGAATATTGCTTTAAGTTGTCTTTACCTAGGCTAGGCCTAGGTCTAGGTCTAGTTAAGGCTTCTATCACTACTGTAGTGCAACACAATGAAACAAATGCAAATTGAACTTGCGGTTATGCCATAGGCCTTAGCTTAGGTTCAAGGTTGTCAAAGGACAACTCTCATCTTGACAAAAGTAGTGTTCAGATCAAAGATACGTAATAACATTTTAAGCTATGTTATGAAGAAAAAACAAACAATCAAAACAAACAACCCATGGAAAACAAGCTTTTTGTGGATGGAACATCCATTTTTGTTTATTGTTCCAAATCTATCCCGATCAGGATTCGAACCCGAGTCTCTCACATTTGCATGGATTTTTTAACTTCTGAATTGTATTAAATATGGATAGTAGGCCTATGTTTGTGTTTTAACCGTGCTATGCATTCAGATGGCATAAACTGCTATAGGGTATTCGCAAGATTTGTTAAACAAATCTGTCCGACAAATAAATACATTTAGCAAACAGTGGTGATGTTTCTATAGAGCCACATCTCGTATTTTCGTCCGTACTAAAAAGCTAGATAAACTGAGACTAAAAACTCGGTACGGAAGTCGGTACACACCGAAAAGTACAAGCTCTGCTTACCGCTTGCTTGATGAAGGTAGAAGGCGGTAATTGTAAATTTATAGGGATATATTTGACATAGGATGACCATAATTTAAAAATGAAAAACCGAAACGCTAAGGACTTGCGTGGGCTTTAAGGTGTCGGGACCAGGGCCTCAGCCGCCAGTGGTGAAGTTTTTACCTGTAGGCCTACTGGGTATTTTTTTCCTCAAGCCTTTGGAGCAATCTGAGCAAAAATGTATATCACAAGGTGATTATGTGAACTGAACAGTGGCTCAACTAGAGCCATAGGGGGAGGAAGTGCATAAATTTGAAGGTTCATAAATGGGACATTGGCTATATTATCAGCTGTTTTTTTTATTTTTATTATGGCAAGTTGTGGTACTGCTTCTCCAAACTTGTAGGCCTATATATCCAGATGACTGACACCTTTTAATAATAAATTCCAAAGTTTTGTTAAGTAGGTACGTAATTTGCTCAACACAGGTCACTAGGTAACACTATTATAATTTAAATATTTGTTCTGTTACAGATCAGTTTAGCAAATTTTGTGAACAATGTCAGCTGGAGATCTTTTACTAGTGCTGCCAGTCATCAGTCTACATACAGTGTATCTCGTCCATGGTCAAGAGTTTCAAGAAGACGATGGCATGAAACAACTCTAAATGATCCTTTAGTTGCGTCAAAAACAGCTTGGCCAGTTCCTTATGTTGAAGCCCTTTTTTTACCAGACTTTAAAATTAAAGGACATGTAACAGAAAATGATTTTGAAGTAATGGGTACAATAGCTAAAGGTGCCTTCGGTAAAGTGTATAAAGTATGTAAAATAGACACCAGAGAAATATATGCATTAAAAGTTCTTTCAAAATCACGGATAATATCACAAAATGCCATCAATCAAGTGAAGGACGAAGTGAAAATTCAGTCTATGTGCGGCCATAACCCTTTTATAGTAAACTGCCCATTTTATTGGCAGAATAGAAATCGGCTCTTCATCGTAAGTGATTATGTACCTGGTGGTGAACTGCTGAGGTTTTGTCAAGATTACGGACCACTACCTGATGAGTTGGTTCAAGTGTACATTGCAGAGATTGCCTTTGCTCTTGGTAGGTAGCTGGCTGGCTGGCTACATAAAACTATATTTTATGTACCCTACCCTAAGCAGCAAGTAATTTAATTAAATGCTAAATATATATACGTATATATATAGGTAGGTACATATTATATTGTGAGTACTGGTCAGAGTAAAATGGGTTTGGGCCTAATTTAATCATATTCCAGATCATGTCTGCCTTTGCCTTGTTAACGATTGATAGCTTTTATGGCAATCATGTAATTCCATATGATTTTGATTGCTGGTTGAGATTTTCTTTAAGAGTCTTTGCGAGACAGACATGTAGCCTACACGACACACTCGTAAGGTAAGCATTCAAACAACGGTCTGGAGAAAAATTGAAACTACGTTCTAAAAAAATAATTCTAAAATGCACATGACTAAGATATTTTTATGCAGAACAACATACAACAATATTATTTACTACAATTCAGAAATTAAATAAGTCCGCCCCAACCGGGAATCGAACCACGGATCTCCCGCATTCCAGACAGGCGTCTTAACCACTAGACCATCAGGACGGGTACATTTTAAGCTCTGAATTGTAGTTGCATTATACATCTGAATGGATGTACACAAAACACAAAAACTGGGGGGAAAACTGGGGTTTAGGAACGGGGGTCAAGCGGCAAGCCATCAAATCACTCTGGTGTGAGTGCTGCTCGCTAACTAATGTTATCATCATTCCGACCGCTGGCGCGAAAGTTTGGCATACAACATAAGATTTTGCAATTGCAACAATCATCACTAGTCACCACTAACAAATGGTATATAAAAACATGCCTAAAACTTGTTATACTCAATCACACTAAGGATAGCAAAAATTTCCGGGGCTGTGTGCCCCGAACCCGCATTAGCTGGGGGGCCTCCCCCAAGCCCCCCATTGTACAAAATTAAATACATTTTACCCGTGAAAGACTGTTTGTTTAGTGTTTACCAGGCCATGAATAATTATTTTATGTTTTTTTTTTAGATTTAGTCTGACCCTCCCACTACAAAAATAGTTGTTACGCCCCTGCAGGAACAACCTTCGACCCCACTTCACATCAAAGATTGAACTACGGTAGTACCCAAATTTCTAGATTTAAACTGTTATGAGAGATTTGGAATATTCCACACTTCACATTAAATCTAGGCCTAATTCAACATTAAAAACATGCCTTGATTGTTTATTCTAATTTTATTCAACCCACAACCGTCCCACATTCGTGTTGTTGGAGACCCGGACACAGTCTGCCACTGAAAACTAAAACAGATACTGTAATTATTTACCTATAACAAACCATGATAGTGACAATAACCGCGAGTCACCCACCGAAATGCAGGGCTCTATATAGACATATACAGATACGGCATTCTAATTATTTGTGTATGCCGACTCTTCTGCTTCTCCAACCCAAGAATGAAAAACAAACAATTTCATGTAATTTTTTAAAATTTAAATTCCTGCTAGATTTAAATTTCAACAGGTGGAAAATCCTTATATCTTTCGTTGGCTGCGACTTCTGTACAGATATGGGGCCACAGGGAATTGCATTAGGCCTACCTACTGGTGCTGGTGCTGTGTTCAAGTTATTATATCTACCTACAGATTGAAGCTACTGGGCAAAATGTAAAGTGATGTTTGTGCTTGCTATGGTTCATGTTATTATTGAATATTAATTAGTCGGTACCTGCAGATTCTTTCTGTGATGTGTGTTTCGTTTCATGGGAAAATGGTGTAGATCAATTTAACCCCATAACAGCATCCATCTTCTTTTCATATGCCCCATTTTTGGCTTACTGGGCCATAATCACACTTATTCGTAGGCTACAAGTCTCACTGACATTTATATTTTAATATTCTTTCTATGTTGTGCATGTAGGCCTGTTGCTTTTTTTATTGCATGAAATGACAAGTTCTACTAAAGAAATATACTGCATATGCAAACGTAGGCACTAGGCAGGCCTACCCATATTATAGGCGTACTGTATATTAATATTGCTTTGCTCACTGTGGACTCTTGGTAACCTATGCTGCATGCAGCTTTACCTAATCTTAAAATACTCTTTCTACAAATTTAAATAAGGTCCTGAGAAAAAACAGACAGTTTGAAATTTAAATAGACCATTGCTTTAAAATTTTAAGTGTGTTCAGTGCCATATTTTTACATTGTTGATTATTTTGTAGTTACTATTTCAAAGTACGTACAGTGTCAAAACTTGCCGTAGACTTTCGCGGCCCGAGTCAATAATAATTCTTGGCTGCACCGTGTCGATTGTCATTAAAATGCTGACGTTTCGAACTGATTGCACAGCTCATCTTCAGAGATGTGAAGAGGAAATCACTGGGCAGAACCTACTCGATCCAGCTCGACCCAGTGAATGACAAAGTACAATTGTGTGCAACCTCCTTTATATAAAACCATGACGCATGCGCGTTTAATCAACATTGATATTTCTAGTTTGTTCTGCACGTGCTAACTTTAAACGTTCTAATGTTGGCCTCCAAGTTCTACTCAGTTTTAGCCCATCGTCTCTGTTAAAATTGTCAGATTTCATTTCTATTTCAATAGCTTCACGTACAAGACGAGGGCGGTATTGTTTAACTGTGGCTAGTACACGTGTGTTGTCAAAGTTGATGTTATGACAAAAGTCAACACAATGTTCTGCTAAAGCTGATTTTTCAACATGACCTAATTTTGTGTGACTTATATGTTCTTTAAGTCTTGTTGACACCTTTCTACCAGTCTGCCCTATGTACACGTTATTACAAGCCCCACACGGTATCTCGTACACTCCAGGTACATCCAAGGGGGGGAGCTTATCCTTCGCAGAGTTAAACATGCTACAAAGCTTCCTATCCGTGGTGTAAATTGTTTTTATGTTGTATTTCTTCAACAACTTGCCAATTCGGTCCGTAGTATTTTCAACATATGGCAAATATGCAAGCGGGACGCGTTCTTCTTGTTGTAACTCGCCAGTAGCTGTAGGTAAGGCTGGTACACACGGTGGTTTTCTCAATGCTTGAGAAATATCTCTGTTATTGTATCCATTTTGCTGCAACATTTTTCGAAGTATCTGAACCTCCTCATCAACATGCTCTTTATCAGAAATTCTGTTCGCTCTGCACGCCAGAGTGTTTAGGACAGCGCGTTTTTGAGCGGGATGATGGTGAGAAGCCGCATTCAAATACCGACCTGTATGCGTTATCGATTTATGGATGACACATTCGCCGTGTGGCCTCATAGTAGGGAGGAGCTCGACGAGTTCTTAATATATCTTAATAGCCTGAGTGGTAGTATTAAGTTTACCATGGAAGTTGAAATCGATGGAAAGCTGCCGTTCTTGGATGTTATGGTGACTAGAAAAGGTGATGGCAGATTAGGACACTCCGTTTTCAGAAAAGCCACGCATACAGGTCGGTATTTGAATGCGGCTTCTCACCATCATCCCGCTCAAAAACGCGCTGTCCTAAACACTCTGGCGTGCAGAGCGAACAGAATTTCTGATAAAGAGCATGTTGATGAGGAGGTTCAGATACTTCGAAAAATGTTGCAGCAAAATGGATACAATAACAGAGATATTTCTCAAGCATTGAGAAAACCACCGTGTGTACCAGCCTTACCTACAGCTACTGGCGAGTTACAACAAGAAGAACGCGTCCCGCTTGCATATTTGCCATATGTTGAAAATACTACGGACCGAATTGGCAAGTTGTTGAAGAAATACAACATAAAAACAATTTACACCACGGATAGGAAGCTTTGTAGCATGTTTAACTCTGCGAAGGATAAGCTCCCCCTTGGATGTACCTGGAGTGTACGAGATACCGTGTGGGGCTTGTAATAACGTGTACATAGGGCAGACTGGTAGAAAGGTGTCAACAAGACTTAAAGAACATATAAGTCACACAAAATTAGGTCATGTTGAAAAATCAGCTTTAGCAGAACATTGTGTTGACTTTTGTCATAACATCAACTTTGACAACACACGTGTACTAGCCACAGTTAAACAATACCGCCCTCGTCTTGTACGTGAAGCTATTGAAATAGAAATGAAATCTGACAATTTTAACAGAGACGATGGGCTAAAACTGAGTAGAACTTGGAGGCCAACATTAGAACGTTTAAAGTTAGCACGTGCAGAACAAACTAGAAATATCAATGTTGATTAAACGCGCATGCGTCATGGTTTTATATAAAGGAGGTTGCACACAATTGTACTTTGTCATTCACTGGGTCGAGCTGGATCGAGTAGGTTCTGCCCAGTGATTTCCTCTTCACATCTCTGAAGATGAGCTGTGCAATCAGTTCGAAACGTCAGCATTTTAATGACAATCGACACGGCGTATCCCGACAGCCAAGTTTTATTACGTACAGTGTTGTTTTCTAGGCTATGATTCTAATACCTATTCCAATCACATTAGATTAATGTTTTTCTGATGTACAATGCGTCCCAATACAATATCTTACCCGGCACGTAGGAACACTTTTTCAAGTGGGAGGGGCGGGAATTATGAGTTTTTTGCTTCTGCCTTCTTGACACAACTTTCCACAAGTCAGTACACCATAGTGACTGCATCTTAGCCCTCCATGGTGATTGACGTCAAACTGAATGTTTAACTTTCTTAATTGGGGGAACAGGAATGGGAAATTCTCTCACTGATGTGTTGGCTTTTAAACATCAAAGGTAACTAGGAAAACGCTTAAGTCCCGCCGCGTTGTTGGATGAGCGTAATTGGTGCATTGAGCTGCCATGTGTTATGCGAATTTTCTGTTGTTCTGTGGAAAAATCATTATTAAGTTGAGATTTTTTTTAAATTAAATTAAATTAAATAAAAAATTAACTTCATGTTTTTAAATTTGTTTTTAATTAATCGTAATTGTAAAAAAAAAATCGTAAAATTGCGATTTTTATAAGAAATAATTTCTCGATTGCGCTCAAATTTAACACGAATATATTAATTCATAAAATTAAGGTTCTGCGAAAGAATCATTACAATCGGATAAAGCATGTAGGTGTTATAAGTCAAAGAATTGTTTAAAAAAAGAAAAAACCCGTAAAATATCGATTTTTATGATAAATATTTTTTCAATTGCGCTCAAATTTCACAAGAATATCTAAATTCATAAAATAAAGGTTCTGTGCAAAAATCATTAAAATCGGATAAAGCATGTAGGTGTTTAAGTCGAAGAAATTTTTTAAAAATTGAAAAAATCGTAAAATTGCGATTTTCATGAGAAAAAATTTCCGATTGCGCTCAAAAACGTGGCAGTTCTAAGTTCAGAGATTTCGAAGGTCTCCATAAAATTTCATCGCAATCGGAGTATCGATTTAGCCGGAATCGTGTGGACAAACAGACAAAAAAAGAAAAAAGAAAGAAAAAAGAAAAAAAAAACATTCCGGATTTTTTTCTCCAGTGTAGTAGAGTGGAATCTTCGCTTCGCTCGCTACGCTCATCCAATCAGGGATGTTATCCAGGTTAACCAAACTTGTTCACCCTGTTTTTCAATTTTCTCAAACTTGCAAGTATAGTAAGTTAAAACATAGGGAATGGAATTAATGGAATTGAAACTTGACACTATTAGAACATAAATACAAGTTTCCCCAAATTTTCTGTTGCGGAACATGGCAAAAATACTTCAATTTCTCTCTTCAGCTATATGTTGTGTAGTTTGTTCTTCCTCTGTATCACTAGATGTGTTGAGTATCTCTTGCTCTGCCACATTGTTTCAAAATGCTCTCTAACCCAATCAATAATCATTTGATGGATGTTAAATGCTATGTTTACCTTACCCACAAAACTGGGACAGGCCTATGCTGGATATTTTCAGCCACATTGAAGAGGGGGGGGTGGATAGAGCACACCTTTGCCTTTGGGAATAAATCATGATTGACATGATTAAAATATTGTGTTTGTGTTTATTACTAGGAAAACGCTCAAGTCCCGCCGCGTTGTTGGATGAGCGTAATTGGTGCATTGAGCTGCCATGTGTTATGCGGATTTTCTGTTGTTCTGTGAAAAAATCATTACTAAGTTGAAGATTTTTTTAAAATTAATTTAAATTAAATAAAAAATAAACATTAATTTTCAATTTTTTTAATTAATCGTAATTCTAAAAAAGAAAAAAATCGTAAAATTGCGATTTTCATAAGAAATAATTATTCGATTGCGCTCAAATTTCACACGAATATCTTAATTCATAAAATTATGGTTCTGTGAAAAACTCATTAAAATCGAATAAAGCATTTAGGTGTTTTAAGTCGAAGAAATTTTTTAAAAATCGAAAAAAAATCGTAAAATTGCGATTTCGATGAGAAATAATTTTTCGATTGCGCTCAAAAACGTGGCAGCTCTAAGTTTAGAGATTTCGAAGGTCTCCAGAAAATTTCATTGCAATTGGAGTATCGGTTTAGCCGGAATCGTGCTGACAAACACACAATAATACAGAAAAAAAAGAAGGAAAAAAAAACATTCCGGATTTTTTTCTCCAGTGTAGTGAAATGGAATCTTCGCTTCGCTCGCTACGCTCATCCAATTCGTGGCTGGGTCTTTTTTCTTACTGATTTGCATTTTTATTAGGCTTAAAAAGTAATTAAAACATACAGCAAAAATCCTTGCTAAGTGCAATGTGGAATTCCACTTGGACTGCACACCAACTATATGAGTCACTCACTCCTTGCAGAATATATGAACATGAATCTATATTCAAGGATGTGACTTAAGATTTGTCTGTAGATTATTTTGATTACTTTACTTTTGACCCCAATGCACCATGAAAAGTTTATTTACACCCCTGCTCCAATATATGTTCTACACATTGCTCAATGTTTTCCTTTCGTTAACAGATTTCCTTCACAACGCTGGCATAATATACCGAGACCTGAAACTGGAGAACATCCTCTTAGACGAGGGTGGGCACTTGCAACTAATCGACTTTGGTCTTGCCAAGTGGTTGAACTACGGCTGTCGAACTTCTACGATCTGTGGCACGATGCAGTACATGGCTCCCGAGGTGTTTAGCCTCGAACCGTACGGTCACGCTGTTGATTGGTGGTCACTCGGTGTCGTCGCCTGCTGTCTTCTTACCGGGCAGGTAGGCCACATAATACATATACACATTTATTCTTCCCAGATTCATCCCAATGTTATATTTTATAGTATTTTTTGTATGCTATATTATACGCGTAATAAAAAATTAATGGGAAATAATTTATTAAGTAGGTAGGCCTACAGCTAAACTTCCTTGTAGGCCTAATTCTTTCACTGGTCGTGGTGACTAGCACGACTAGGTGGTACACAAATATTTATGCCATGAACATCTATTTAATTTAAAAAAAAAAACAATTTCCCTTATCAAACTACGTAGGCCTACTGTTTGATTAGGCAATTTGCCTATGATTTTATTTTGTTAGTGAGCCTTAAAAATTGCAAGCACGTGGTTAACTATTGCCCCAGCGGTTAGCGGTAGGGCCAGGGAGGGAATCCAACCCCACCCCACAGTCTTTGACCGATGCCAACGACTCTCGACAAGCATCTTGAACAACAGCTTGGAGAAGTCGAGATATGACTCCGCTTTTATCTCCGGTTTATTAGAAAAACAACGGATATAGCACTCGAATCATGCGCAGGCATGAAATGTATCTGCCTATGTCTCCCCCGTCATATCATACTAGGTGCAAGCAATTCCTCTCTGTCTTCAGATCAATTTCAATTTTCAATGTTCGCGGGACAAGAACACGTAGGGTGACCAGACGTCCCGGTTTTCCGGGATTGTCCCGTTTTTTTGTGGTCTGTCCCGGTGTCCCGAAAATAGTTCTCGGGACGTTAAAATGTCCCGGTTTTAAGAGTTCATCTAATTAATTGGTATTTTCCATTTAAATTTATATTAATACACAATATAATTTTTCAAAAGAAAGCCAATACTAATACTACAAAATACAACTCTCAGTCTGGGCTACCACTTTGTTGCTGCAGTGAACTTGTCTCGGCTTGAGGGGGAAGGGGTGGGGGCGGGTGGGGGGCTGCCGACGAGCCGCGAGCAGGTTGAAACAATCAAGGGTCGAGTGTGCCTACTTATCATTTCCTGGAACCTGACTCTTCTACTTGCGCCATACTCTCAAGGCATAGCCTAGGCCAGCCCCCAACCCAACCCGACCTGTCTCAGATCTCACTACAGGCTATCTTGAGGGAAAAATTGCCCCAAAAAATTTCCATCTCCGCCGGCTGGGGCTTCGCCCCAGACTCCGGATAGTCCACATAAGTCCATACAAAACGAAAGTAGATGTATCCCGGTTTTTACTTTTAGAATTATGGTCACCCTAAGAACACGTGTATTCTTAACGAAGACATATCGATAGGTACCAAAAATACATGAATTCTATACTAGTGCATAGGGTTAGGACTTGACATCGATTATTCGATTCGACATCAATTTGGCATCTTTTTTTAAAAGTTAAATCGATTTTGGAACTATGTAAAATACATATAGTATTTTACTTTTTGCATTATAACATTAGGCCTACCTATTTTTACATCAAAAAAGGGAAAATAATATCAACAACAAAATTTGATGTAAAAAATACACCTAATTTCGAAGTCAATTTTTTTTCGATGTGATGTCGAAATTGTTGGTTTATCATCGATTTCGAATTGTGGTGGTTGGTATGCGGGCGGTGACCGTGGTTTGTCAATCATCTCGAAAATTATTCACATAAACATTCGATCTATAAATAAACATTGGGACGAGTTGTGTTGTATTTTGCAAGATGTCATAGAGTTAATCGATGTTATAGTTATAAGTGAAATTTCTAATTGTGACGTAAATTTATATAATTTGCAAGGGTATAGCAAAATATCAAAGCAAAGGTTAAGCAAACTTGGTGGTGGTTTACTTGTATTTGTCAGGGAAACAGTGAAATTTGTTGAGATAAACGTTGATTTTGTGCATGCAGAAGCGCTATGCGGTACGATTTACCTTAATGATGTGTGTGTTTATTTGTTAGCTCTGTATCGTCCTCCTAATTGTAGTCGCTTAAGATTTATTGAAGAATTAGATGTGTTTTTAGAAAAAAACATTGGTGCTAATGGGATCATAATAGGAGATATAAATATTAACTTGCTTGATACTTTGGACAGGAACACTGCAATTTATGAAGACGTGTTGGCAGCATGTGGCTTCATTAAATGTATAAATAAAAGTACACGCGAAGAGTATAAGTCAGGTAGGTTTGTATCATCTTGTATTGATCATATTTACCTGCGCGGAAGATACTCATTATGCAACTCCGCTATCCTTACTACTAAAGTATCTGACCACTATATGGTGCTCACATGCGTTCAATTTATAGGAAGGTCTCTTAACGTAGTTTCGCAGAATAAAAACTTGATAAGTGATCAAGTTCCTCTCTCAATTAAGTTGAACGAAAGAACATTAAAAAATTATTTGTCTCGTATCAATTGGAACTATGTTTGCGACAATGATAATCCTGAGGAAATTTACACAAAAATATGCGGAGAGTTTTCAAAAGCTTACGACAAATCTACTTTTAGGAGTAAGAATGTTTCCAGACCAAGAGAAAGGCCTCGCAAAATATGGGTCACCGACGACCTTGTTATTATGACAAAAAGACGAGATAAACTTTTTAAAGATTGGAAAAATTGTAGAGACTTTGGCGAAAAAAAATCCCGTCTAAGAGAAGAGTACAATACTTACAGAAATAGAGTAATAAAAGAAATCAATAAAGCAAAGATAAAGTTTTACCGTAATTTAATATTCAATGCGAGAGGAGATGTAAAAGGAACGTGGCAAATTATTAATCAAATTACTGGAAAAAAGAAACGTATTTCAGTTGATGACGTGATATCTAAATATTTATGTAAAGACGTGAATACGAACTTAGTCGTCAATCATTTTGTTAACTCTTTTGTTGACGAGATAAGTACATTGAAACATGATTGCAACATTGTAACATTTCAGCGTGCACGCAATGAAAATATTCAAGTGAATCATTCGTTCTTCATGAAACCAGTTACTCTTACTAATATGAGAGCAATGATCGATTCTCTGAATGTAAATAAACAGCCGGGTGTTGATAGTATACGTGTTCAAGACCTTCAATTTGTCAATGCTTCTATTGCTCCTGTTTTGGCTGTATTGATAAACAAATCTATTGAGACCGGTATCATTCCTAAGCGACTCAAAAAAGCAATTATTAAACCTATATATAAGAAGGGTGACCATAAAGTTTACTCAAATTATAGGCCTATAGCTATATTACCAAGTATTGAGAAACTGTTAGAAAGGCATGTTGCTAATAACTTGGTGGAGTACTTAAATAAACATGGGATTCTGAATAGTAAACAGTTTGGTTTTCAAAAAGGAAAAAGTACCTCTACCCTGTTATTAGAGTTCTCTAATTTTGTAAATTCTAAATTAAACGACAATATGCACATTCTTGCTTTATTTGTGGATTTTAGTAAAAGCTGTCTATGCAGGGAGACATAATACGAAAGTAAAAAATTGTAAAATAAATTGTCGCGGGGGTTTGGGCGTTAGGAGCAGTAGAGTTTAGGAATGAATGTTGTCGTTTAGGAAGCGCACTCCCCTTAAAGTAAACTTTTTGGTCAAGGCACAGCACAGCTGGGGCGGGTTTGGGTTTCCCGTTGTCTTGACTTTTCCACTAAATAATAATTTTTAACTTATAAACACACGATGTTGGTCTACACACCACTGTAGCTCGGCAGTGAATGGGCCGCCTGCCTAGGGCGAATGACGCAAACTTGAACAATGTCAGATGATTTAATGAGTAGTTGTCGGACTGGTTTGTACTACAGTTTATATTTGCAGTGCGGCGTAAGGATATTGAAGGGAGGGAAAATAGATTCAAAAATTCTAATCCTAAACATACCCCCACCGAAACCAAAGTGAGGTTCTAACTCCAAAAAATAATGGAAGAAAGATAAGATTTCTAACCAAGGTAAGTCTATTTCGAAAATATAAAAGAATAAAAACGTCTCAAGGGCGGGGTTTCACTCTACGGCTGGTAGTGACATAGCTTCACTACCGGTCGAGTAACTGTTCCCTGAGATGTGCGAACAGTGGCGACTCGTACTACTTGGTCCGATCCAGGATGGACCTCAATTACTCGCCCCAGTTTCCATTTCAAAGGTGGAGATTTCCCGTCATTGATGATGACGAGATCGTTAGGTTTCCAAATTTGGTTTGGACAAGGACCATTTTTGACGTTTTTGCAGAGTATGCAGATATTCTGTCTTCCATTTGTTCCAAAATGTTGGGACGCCTTCTGGATCAGTGCCAACGAGACAGTCTATTCAATGGAATATCATCAACAATCTCTTCTGGAAGCGAAACTGGGGAGCTCCGATGAGAAAATGACCCGGAGTCAAGCGTATCGAACTCTTTGGCATCGGGTGACAGATCAAACAAGGGCCTCGAATTTAGAATAGCTTCTATTTTGCTAAGCAAAGTTGTGACCCTCTTCGAACGTAAGAGCTTGTTCACCTACTACACGGCGCAAGTGGACTTCACTGAGCGTACCCCAGCCTCCCATAACCCACCAAATTTGAGGCGCGGAAGGGGGATTGAAGTGCCATGGATGCCTCTAGCGGCAGTTGCATCAGTGATCAGTTTGATTCGTCATGCAAAAATTTAGATATTCCCAGCAATACTATTGGCCCCGAAAAAGGGTTAGTGCCGCAGTCCGAGTATATGGCAGGGCATAACCCCGTCTAGCGACAAATCGGTCCAGAGCAGCAAAAAAAGCAGGAGTTGATAAGTCAGAAACAACTTCAAAATGCACTGCCTTCGTTGCCATGAAAACAAAGAGACACATGTGGGCCCTTGGATATCTTTGCATTCCTTCTCTACTCTCTTTAATGCCAAATGGGCCAGCAAAATCGACCCCACGTTCAAAAATGGACGTCCTTGTTCCACTCTCGAAGCTGGAAGATCTCCCATGAGAGGTTGGGAGTGGGAGGCCCTCATCTTGTGGCATATGACACATTTTGATAGTCTTGAGCGAAAAACTCGGCGAGCTGCAAGTACCCAGAAGTGGCGTTGTAACACACTTTGCAAAGCTCGTGGCCCGATATGCAGGTATGAGCGATGGTAATGGGTCGATTATGAGGTTTTTCAAATGGTTCTTCCACGGCAGCAGCAAGGGATGCCGGGATTTGTAGGGTAAAGATGCATTCCGCAGTCAAACCTCCTACTCGAATCAAACCTATGGATCGATGAAGGGATTTAATCGCTGCAAAGAAGGAGAGCACGGTAACTTTTTTGTAACAACTGGAAATCTTTCCGAAATGATCTTGCTGAACTTGTTTAATCCATAGTTGGGATGCTTTGCGTAGCTCGGTTAGCGACAAGTTCCGTGCAAACGGAAACGTCATGATGATTGTGCGTTCCTTGCAAATCTTAAACACCAAGCTGTAACGCGTTGGAGGTTAGTCAGAGTGGAGAATCTCTCCAAAACATCGGACGCAATGGGTGCATTCAGTCGTTACCAACATGTTGAATGAAGGTTTGACTTCGGGAATGTCGCAAGGCTGTATGCATGGTACGTTGCAATGGGCCATTCTTTTTGTTGGGACGAACAACCATTTTGGCCCCCTCCACCACAAGGGATGAGTGAGT
The DNA here is from genome assembly GCA_024449915.1 of Sweltsa coloradensis. Lineage (NCBI taxonomy): Eukaryota > Metazoa > Arthropoda > Insecta > Plecoptera > Chloroperlidae > Sweltsa > Sweltsa coloradensis. The sequence goes on along the minus strand of JAMZAV010003711.1, from coordinate 31,138 downwards.
AGCTTTTTTGGAGTTAGCCCTCTGCTGGCGCAGTCAGCTGGGTTTGATGTTTTTGAAACATAATTCCATATTGACGGTTCGGTTGCCTCAAGGATCGGGACGAACACGGTTAGACACGAATGGTTTCAACTTAAATGGAGGCGTACGAAGCCACGCCAAGCTGGTGGCCGAATCGCAAAAAAAGCATAGATACCAATACAATTAATCTTGATGCTGAGTATGGCATGGCTTTACTGCAACAATTTTGAGAGGAGCACGGCTCCGCACAATCCAGGCGAGGAATTGAAAGAGTTTTCAATGGTGCTACCTTTGATTTTCCCATTAGCAAGTTTACATTAGTGTTGAAATGAGAATCACATGTGTGAAGGTAGATCACTGCAGAGTTAACCTTGTTCCCGAGGCATCGCAGAACCCAAACTAGGTGGCTTTTACGTTCGTGGACGAAAATATGAAACGTTCGATTCTTAGTTTTGCTAATTCGTCGATTTGGTTTGGCAAACACCATCCACTGGTCTTTGAATCGCTTGAGGTATAGGATCGCCCCAACCGAGCCCAAGGGACCACAATTTTTGGATAATGCTTTTGGGCAGTGAAGACTGCTGGTGTGACCCAGCCCAGTGGATCATAGATGCGTGCGGTACGGACAGTAATGCTCTTTTGGTGTGAACGTCATTTTTCATAGAAACGTTGTATGAAAATGCGTCCGCCTGTGCATCCCAGTGGATGCCTAGAATTTTCCACAACTGAATCGTAGGAGAAGTCAATGCAAGATAAACCCTCCTGTTGATCAGTGGGACATCATCAAGAATTTCCGGGCAGTTGCTTCGCCCTTTTCCGCAGTTGGAAAGCGCCTGGCTGAGGAGATCAATAAGTTGTTTTTTAAAAGGAAGAGCGCCTCTTCAATTGAATCTGCTCCAGTCAATAAATCATCAACATAGATGTCCTCTTGAAGGATCTTTTGCTGCATCCGGATACTTTGCACCTTCATCTCGAGCTAGCTGATGAAGTGTTTTTATAGCCAACCAAGGGGCAGATGAGACTCCGTAGGTAACGGTTTTCAATTCGAAACGCTTTATGAGGGAGTCAGATGAACTCCTCCTAAAATATGTTGGAACAGCCTGTGCTCTGGTAAAACAAAGATTTGCCGATACATCTTGCAAATGTCAGCCGAGAAAAACAACCGGGGGCATTCGGAATTTGAGAATAACATCTGTTATATCGGCTTGAAGCTTTGGTCCTGTAGGAGGATATCGTTGAGCGATCTGTTGCATGAAGCTTTTGCAGATGCGTCAAATACAAAACGTAGCTAGTGGTAGAACTTGACAACTTGAGAACGGGATGATGAGGAATAAAAAAACTGCGACGAATTAGAAGAAGAGGACACCTCTTCCATGTGTCCCAGATCTTCATACTCCGCATGAACTCGCATAAGGTTTGAAGATCAGGTTGTCGAGTAAGACGACGTTCAAGTTGCTGGAAGCGAGAAAGTGCACGTGGATAGGAATCGCCTAGTGTAGGTGCATCTTCTTTAAACGGCAAGGGGAACCACATACCGTCCAGTGTTATCACGATAATTTACATTTAGTAAACAACTCTTCACAATGAATGTCCCGCAGGGTCAACGGCTATCTTTGGGTTGTGGAGGTTCTTCAACTTCCCACAACCTCCTCATGTTGAACTCAAGTGAAGAAAACAACTGAGGCTAGCAACGTGGTGACAGTGGAAGGCGATCTCGATGGAGAGTCCATCCTAACCCCTGATGACCAGCCGTAAATACTAAGAAGGGGTGAAGGATACCCACTAACCTTGGGACCAATGAAAACTCCGGATATAAGTCGGCACCAAGAAAAAAAATCAATAGGTCCGGGAAGATTGAATTGTGGGTCAGCCAAAATGAAATGTTTAAATTTGGGGGCAGGAAAAAAAGAGGAACGTGAATAACAGGCATGTTCGAGGGAATGGTAGACCCAAAAAGATAGCATCTGTCATCAACCTAGGATGATCCCAATTTTCCCAGGCTTGATGGTACAACTGACAACTCCCGTGGTTTGGACACCCTGTCTGACTTAGACCAGCAATGTTACTAGGTGAGCGAGAAACAGGCAGCCCAAGACGTTTAGCACAACTTGAGGTGATGAACGACGACTTTAGCTCCTGAATCAATTAGAAACTCTTTCCCGGGTTTGGGAAGAACCAAAATTGTCCTTGCAGTGAACAACAGCTGTACCTAACAACACAGGGGTGGAGGCTACCGGAGTGGCGAGGGCATGGCACGATGTACTCGCGAGGTTGATGACCTCCTGTGTCAGAAATTGAAGGTGAAACAACATTTGGGTCATGTTGTGTTTGGCTACTAGAATGCAGTAGCGTGTTATGACGATAGTTGCCCTAGTAAACCGACGTGTTTGAAGGACCCTTGCGTTATCATGTGCGGGTTTTTTAAGCAATTGAAACATAAACGTAAAGATCGCCCTCGATCGTGGCGTCGACTAGGACAAGAGCAAAAACTCAGGACATTTATAGATAGAATGTTGTTGCTTGCAGCACGGGGAAGATTTGGTAGTGGGTTGAAAAAAGCCGCCACGAATGAACGACCCGTGAACAACTTTTTTACAAATGAATGTGATGGCCGGCTAGATTGGTAGGCTTCACAGAGGGAGACTTATAGGAAGTCTTGTCAATGTTAGATAGTTCAAGGACTTTAACAGACCTTGAATAAACTTCATCAAACTGTCATAACTTGGTATGTCCGTCAATTGCAATTGCATTTCAAACAGCTTCCGAGTTGGTCGGTCCAAGTAGTGTAATGCTATGTATAATAATACAAAGCAACTAAGTCAGGAATGTTTAGGTGACGAAGGGCTACGACGCACTCTTGAAAAGTTTCTAGAAAAAGAGTTTAATCCCGATAAAGACTCAGACGTGAGTGCTTTAAACTCAAACATTTTTTCTAGATATTTAGTGGCAAGGACTCGTTGTTGTGGTATTTCTCTATTAGAGCTTGCCAACAATTACGTTTAATTAGCATCTGAATAGGTAGACTCAATACAATGCTTGTAGCCGGTCCGCTTTCTAACGTGATAAGGTATTGGAATCGCTCTATGTTCGTAAGTGACTCATTGTCATGGATTAAGCAGCGATAAAATCGTAAAAAAGACCACCCAATTTTGATAGCTGCCATCAAACGTAGGAATATTATTTTGGGGTAAACGAGGGGTGTGCCCGGCATTCCCCGCTGATGTTGCAGTTCCGTAGTCTTAATGACCTGCAAATGCCTTAACCTCAATATAAATATCGTCGAATGATTCTAAGACTTTCGAGTCAACAACAGTCTCAGAATCAAGAAGTAATGAGTTTCAACGATTTCTGCGTGGATTTTGGTGAATTCTTTGGAAAGTTTACGATGTTTTCAAATCTCACTTTGAAGGTTGTTACTTTGGCTTTCGTTCCTGGTATTTCCTTTGTTAGGTCAAAGAGCGTTTGAAGCTTACGGATTCTCGTTGTTACTACATCGAGACGGCTATTTATTTCAAATTTAGTTTTTAGTGCTTTCTCGGCCATAGTTAAAAGTGACAGGACACTACGTAGGACACTAATACAAAACAAAGCGATAGCCCTGGCGCTTGATCGCCTATCAAAAGAGTGAATAGAATCAAGACAAAAAATTAACAAACCTAAATCAAATGCTAGACTAACGACCTATCGGGCCTACGGAGGAACCAGAACGTGTTTTATGCCCGGGAGACTAATACGAAAGTAAAAATGTAAAAAAAATTTTCCCCCGGAGGTTGGCGTTAGGAGCAGAGGGGTTAGGAATGAATGTTTGTGTTTAGGAAGCCGCACTCACCTTAAAGTCACTTGTTGGTCAAGGCACAGCACAGCTCGGCTTGGTTTGGTTCCGTTGTCTTGACTTTTCCACTAAATAATAATTTTTAACTTATAACACACGATGTGGTCTACACAACCACTGTAGCTCGGCAGTGAATGGGCCGCCTGCCCAGGGCGAATGACGCGAACTTGAACAATGTCAGATGATTTAATGACGTAGTTGTCGGACTGGTTTGTACTACAGTTATATTTGCAGTTGCGGCGTAAGGGTATGGAAGGGAGGGAAAAAAGATTCAAAATTCTAATCCTAACAAAGCATTTGACACGATAAACCCCAGAAAAATTCTACAAGCTTAGAGTCCATTGGCATTCGTGGTATTGGTTGGATTGGGTTTTGAAACTATCTTACTGATAGATTCATGGAAGTGCATGAAAAAGGGCCACGTTAGTGAAGAAAAACATTTTGATTCTGGAGTCCCCCAGGGGTCTATATTGGGCCCTACGTTGTTTTTGATATATTTTAATTTTATGTCAAATTCTTATATATGCTTTATATTTTTTTTATGTGACGATCGTTTTACTCGCGGTGCTTTTTAATATTCGTGTTGGCAATGCATTACAGCTGACTTAACAATTTTTTGTTTGGGGAATCAGAAAAGAATAGAAAATAACTCTTCTAAACAAAAAATTGTACATATATGCACCCCCCACACCACAAAAAAATTTTTTCCCAAAAAAAACTTACACCCCCGATTTAAAATGCTTCATATGGCTGGGAAAAATGCCCGTTTGTAATGTAGGGGGAAAATTGAATGGTAAATACTTTGAGTACCGGGATAACTGTAGATGGGCCCATTTTCGTGGAAATAAATTGAATATTAGTAACAGACTACGCTCTTTCTCCCCTCGGCTTTTTTCAAAAAGTATTTCCTTTTTTTTTATTTTGAACCGTGTATCATCCATAGCGAATCTTTGATTTTGATGGCATTTAGTTGGGGCAAGTTGCGGGGTCACATTCAAAAGGGTTGAAGATTTTCAAATAAAAAAGTTAAAAATGGAATGTGTACTTTAAACCGATCTGAAATTCCCGTAAACAAATATTTTTTTTTTGTAAGGCTGCCCAAAATCTTTATTGTTATATAAGATTTATTTCACTTCATTTTTAAAACAGATTTCAAAATTTGTTAACTGTGCAGGATACAAGGGTAAAAATGGGGGGGCATTCAAAAATTCCAATTTTTAACAACAAATATGGCCAACGTTTACTTTTTTTCGGTTCCTTTACGTTCAACTGATGCCCCCTCACTGAAAAAAACCCTTGTCTACATTTCAAAAATTTAAAATGAACTAAAATTTACTTCTTTGACACCTTTTTACAATGTTTTCCCTTTATTTTTTTTTTTTCAAGCTCTTTGTTTTTTTCGTAATTTTTTTGGTTTTACAAATTAATGAAAGGGCATGCAACCCTAGTATTTAACATACATGTTTTTTTTTTTTTATTTTTGGGTTTTATTTCCCTTTTTGTATTTTCCCATCTTAATAATTTTTTAAATTTTCTTTTTCCCCCCAGTTAAAACCTTTTTTGGGTTTTTGGGTTTTTTTTTATTTTTATTCTTTTTAGATTTATTTTTGTGGGGCCTATGTAAACATTAATTATAAAAAAAAAAAAAAAAAAAAAAAAATAGTCGAACCCCAAAACCCTACAAGCATAATGTAATTTTATTTTTATACAGGGAGACTAGATACCGACTCATTGTTCTTTGTCATAAGACGCTTCACAACTGTATGCAATAATCAGGGCACGAACCGGTTTGAACCTCTACAAACAATAATTAAACTAAACTGTTTAAAACCAAAAAAACAAACTAATTATTTTGGGTTTATTTCATTTTTGTCAGTTTCAGATCACATTAACAAAGGTCTCAAAATTGATAAAATCAACAAAATTGCTAAAGAAAGGGTTTATTTTTCCTTTTACAAGTTTAACCTATACATTTTTATCGGGCAACGAGTTGTTGCCAATGGGAAGTGGTACAGAATTGTGCATTTCATATGCTTTTTGTACAACCCTTTCAAAAACAAAATTAGTTTCTTGGGGCCGGATTCATGTAGGACCTAAAATTTTTTTTCCTGGGTTAAGCAGAGGTAGGGATATGGGCTAGAGGTAAAAGTTGTATTCCTGTACAATTCCTGGAGGGGTTAGGAAAAAAAAACCAACAAACACACATTGTTAACCCCTTGCTCACTGGTTATTGTTGAGGCTAACACGGAGTTACAGGTCTGGGCTTTTGAGAGTAAGAGTACATGAAGTGGGCCTGGGAAATGGGGATCAAGACCCATGCAAAAATTGCAAATGTAGATGTTAACTTGACAGTTGACACTAACCCAATAATTTTGGGGTTTCCATTTCCAGTGGACCCTAGAAGGTGCTAGAAGGTGCAATAATAATCTACTAGGAAACGCTCAGTTGGACGCGTTGATAAGCGAGCACGTGCTATAGAGGACCCACATTGAAAATTTTTTAAATTTTAAAATTTGCCGACGTTCGCTATCCACAGGACCATGTTTCCAATATTATTAATTATTGCCAAGGTATTTGGGAAACCCGTGTGTAAACCTTTACTTTTTGAATAAAATCCACCGCCATCTAGAGGACCTTGACTCCTTGGGAAAACCATTTAAACTCTTTGTTGACAAATAATAGACTGCTTCCTCGAAAGTATTTGATTACTTCTAGGTGGCAGTGCATTAGAAAACTTCGCGCGTCTTTTCGTTGCCATGACAACGTTACTTTTGTTATAATGTAATTTCCATCTACACATACTTATCGGATCAAAATAAAATTAACATATTCGTGACCGGAGGACATTCTAAATGATTTGGCTATCTCAGATTTTGCCCCCGTTAAGTTTAGAAAAAAACTTTCGATTAACTTTAATGTAACTTTTTAACTTTTTGAAGATTTTGCCACAAAACTAATGGCTTTTCAATCGAGAACGAAGCTTGCGGATGGTCAAAATTTCAACTCGATCCGAGCCTCCGTTCGAACGTTATGGCGAGACATACAAACAAAAAAAAACAAAAAAAAAACAAACAAACAAACAAAAAAAAAAAAAAAACAGTGACCAATTTTTCCGGCAGAGTTAAATGGAAACGCTCGCTTTGCTCGCTTTAAATTTAAACCCCATACTTGTTATCAAGTTTCAAAAAAATATTCATACAAGAAACACACATATATACAAAAAAATCAATACGCTGGTTCCAAAAACATTTAGTTGGGTAAAGTGGTGTTTCTAGATTCCATCAATTGATCTTTGGGGATCACCAAATCAGTACCCGGGCCTGCCAAGCTAGCACCTCATCTTCTTCCTCATTCTTTTGTTCAACACCAGTCTCAACTTTTCCTCCTCCACCATCTTTTTCTCTCTTCAACAATTACACATCCCCTCCTCTCCCCTTCTCTCTCATCCAACATCTGCCTGTACCAGTTACAGGTTAAAATTGGTTTGAACTGGACCAGATGCCCTGGCAATCATTGGATGAGCGAAGCGAAGACTTCAATTTCACTGACCCCCCAAAAATTAACTCGGGTGTTTTTTTGTATTTTGTCTGTTTGTTGCTCTCTACCGGGCAAACAGCATAATATGCGTTCTTGATGAAAATTTCAGGGGACCTTCGAAATCTCTGACTGAGACTTGCTACGTTTTTGGGTACAATCGAAGAAATATTTTCATGAATATCGTACTTTTACGATTTTTTTTATTTTTAGTGCGATATTTTTGGACTTTTGGGCCGATTCTGACCATAGGGGGGGCTACAACGTTCATATTTTACATGTACATTAAGGGTAATTGTTATGTATTGCTTTTTGAAAGAAAAAGTTGGAAAGTTAGCCAGAATCCATAGAATAAAGGTTTAATATGAGTTTTTTAGGTTTATATAACAAAATTTAAAAAGTATCAATAGAAACTTGACAACAATCACCTACAATGCATTCACAAAGCAAATTTCAAAGGAAAAGTGGTCCTACGCAAAACTAAAAACTTACAAAAAAGCTCATCTATCAACGCAATAATAATAATAGTAGTAATAATGTAATAAAAAAATAAAACTTTAAGTAAAAAAAAAAATAATGCTTATGTGACGTACCGTTCTCTCCTTTGTTGTAAAAAAATTTTTGTATGCAAAAAACTAACTGTGTTAAAACACAATCTTACTCTCACCCGTTCTTTACATAAGGGATGAAGGTATGTAGCAATAAGCTTCTGGGCCTTTCCACTCCCAACCGGTAATACAATTTTGCCCCTTACATTTCCTAAGATAGATCTCTCAATCGATGCAGAGTTGGCAGGACACGTATGAATGCGAAGAGAAAAGTGACTGAAATCGATCTTTATGCCTCTTGACATTGGGGGGATTGTGATCAAAAAATATTGGTAATTATTTACAACTCTGCAGCCTTTTCAATTTCTCTAATCCACTATATTTTTTTTTGTAATTTGGGGAAGTGGTTCAGTCAAAATGTGCTAATTTCCAAGAAAAGGGTGTGTGATTTTGGGAAAGGCACACTTTTGCGTGTTAAGTGTATATTTGGCACAGTTTTAAGACATGATGTAATAAAAGGTCATTTTAGATTGATAGGATGCTCTGGTATCTATGTGGAAAAAAAAAATTAGCAATTATACCCTTTTTAAGAAATTCCCCTAAACCCCAATTTAAGCCAATTTCAGGACCAAAAATCTTTAAAAAATCGTCTGAAATCACAAATAGTACAAGATATAACTTTTTAAATGGTCATTTTAGTGCAGAGTACTAGGCCTCTAGGCACATCTCTTTGTTAGGACGAGTGAGCCATGTGTTGAGTACCCGGGAACATTCCTTTTCTTCCCCCTACCTAAGGCCTCCCTAGCCTATCATAGGCTAGAGTGGTGCTTTATGGTCTTACAGTTGGTGGCCCTTTTTCCAAACTAAACTTAAAAACCTTTTTTATTTTTACCAATAAATCAAACTTTAATGCAAATGTTCCCGGGTACTCAACACATGACTTCTCTCACCCGTCTAAAAACGACTTGGCGTTTTCCTAGTCTAGTTGGCTAAGGCGCCCTTATACCCGAAATGTGGGAGACCTGGGTTCAAACCCCTAATCGGGAAAGATTTGGTAATATCTGGATTGATTTAAAAATTATTAATCATTTTTGAAATGTATAACGTAGTGTAGTCTTATCATCTTTGACAAATACTATGGAAACATAAGCCTGTACAAAATACGTGTAAATATTGCAAGGTTTATCAATCTCCAAGCAAATTTGGGGGGGGTTCCCTTTCAGGTGCAAGTTTCGTTTACCCCTTTGGGCACTGCTTTTTACAGCCTGACAAGAACAAAAAAAAAATTTTTTTTCAAAACTAAACCTTTGCACACACACCACACACCACACATTCACACATTCGCAGTTATTTTCATTTTTATTATTTTTTGAGGTATAAATCCAATGGATCTAGCGGGGTTTTGTTAGCATTTTCTCAGTTATCCGACCGGTGTCTTTTTTAAAATTTTAGCGCAACTTTTTCAGAATTTCGGTGATTTTCGAGTACACAATTTCACAGAATCACGGAAGTCCCATTTTTCTGAATTGTATCTAAGTTGTCCGCTCCCCACTAATTTATTAAAAGATTATGTGGTAATAAATAATTTTTTTGGTGATAATCCCCATTTAAAGAAAAAAAGAAGTTAAAATTTAAAAATTTAAAAAAAAAACAAACAAAAAATTTGCTTTAAAAAAAGTAATTTTAAAAAAAGTGTATTGTTAATAAGTACACGAAGGATAGTGGGGAAAGAATAGCTGAGACAGAATATGCCCAAACGGGAGAGAGCCTTGTGCAAACTCGGGGACATGGGTTTTAGAGAAGCTATGTAAAATTTTTTGTTGGTAAGACTGCAGGGATGAGGCCAAATAGGAATGAGGAAAACTAGAAGTAAGTAGACAAATGGAATTTTCTTTTAAGGGAGTAAATTTAAAAAGAGAATATTAAAGTTTTTTGGACATGCAAAAGGGGGAAAAAGAGCAAATTGCCAGAAGATGAGGAATTAGGAATTCAGGTAGGAGAGCAAGGGCAGGAAATGTGATGAAAGATGTGGGTCAACATGGTGGAGGAGACTAGAAAGGGGGAATAAGGGGGAAGGTCTGTATTTTGAGAATAGAAGATGATTGAAAGGCCTTTCTTCAGTGCCAACCCAACACAGAGTTAGACACAAAAACAAGGGTGATGATAATAGTAGAGTGGCAAGACATTGTCACTGGAGTAACAAAGATAGTTTTTTGTAATCTTAAAAATAAAAAAAGCTGACTCAACGGGGTTGTTTTAAAAAACGTATTTCCCCAATTGCAGCCTCCCTTTTTTTGACAAATTTTTGCAGTTCAAAATGGCCCCCCGGTTTCGCAGATGAACTTTTAACAGGGGTCGGTTTGATCGGTGTGGTTGCAACAAGCAAATAGGGTAATTTAAAAGCATTTTTAACATGTTTTAGCATGAAAAACTTACTGGGGAGTTTTTTGTTAAGGGTTTTTCCCAACTCCAATATGAACTAAGTAGAGAATGTCTAATCAAAAATTTCCTTCTTTGATTTTTTTTGGTGCATAGCCCCTTACCATCTGTGCGTGTTAAATGTGGGTGTGTATTTGGTAAACTTTTAAAATGACTTCATGTACATATTTAACCCGAATCCGAACATTACCTCTTTCCCAAGAATAAGAATCCTCAAAAAAAGAATTCAAAATTTGTTCGGGTATTTTTTTTTGTTTACATAAATATGTAAAAATTTTGTTTTGAAATTTTAAAAGAATGAAAATGTCAAGCCCATGGAGACCTCCAACATTTAAATTTTGGTGCTCATCAAATGAAAAGACAATTTTTCATTTCTAAAAATTTTAATTTTTCACAAAGAACTGGGTGAAATTTCCATTCCAAAAAAACTTAAATTAAAAATTTGTAAACGTTTTTTTTTCATTATATTCAATATTTCAATTAACAAAAGCTTACCCAGGAATGAAAACCTCGAGGATCTAGGGTTCCTTTGCATTGAGGTTTTCATTTCTAAAATTTGCAAGTTTTTGTTTTTCAATCTAAAAAATACTGTAGAATGAAAATGAGGGTGGGAGGGAGGGGAACCCAAAGTTTTCCGGGTCGGTGACGCAGGGATTCGAGAAAAGAAAGGACAAATAAATATATTTCACACATGAAAAACGTCGAAACGTTCAGAAAAAAAGGGGCCCTTTTGGCTCACTCGCGGGTGGAGGATAAATGTAGTAACTGTATACGTAGTAAGTTTCGTTGGAGAAGGGTTTGCGGGTTTTGGAATGCACAGAGAACATAGAGCCCAGCCTGAAGATTCCAAAAAAGAAATTGAAAAAGGGAAAGAAGGAAAATTTGTTTGTTTTTAATCGGGACAAAACTTTAACCGTGAGGACAACTGCAGCAAATTTCGAGTTGTTGTTCCCTTTAATCAAAAAAGCATTTCGTTTTTCTGGACTCATCAGGCAGAGGGGGCCCCACTAAAAATCAGTAACTACATAAAAAAAGAAACTCACAAACATAACAAAACCGTGGTGGGGCCAGAAAGAAAAAATTTTGCTGTGTGTTGATCATCAGCAAGGTTGCCCCACATTTCCTATTCTACGCTCCATCTGTGGGGTTGCCATGTTTCAGTGTTTTCCTAAATTTGGCCAGGGGGGAAGGTTCTCTCTGTATTAACTTTTTGTGCTGGTGACAAGTAGAGCTTACTTTTTTATGTTCTTTTGTATTAATTTTGTCGTTTTAGTGAATACTAATAGTAAATTCTGATTTTTTGTACTGAATTCTTCTTTTTTTTTGGCAAATTTGGGCCCCTTTTTAGCCTTTCTTCTGTTTTGTTACCCAATAAAAAGATGCCCTTTTCGTCTGCCAGTTCGTTGGGCAGGGGGCAGTGGTGTAAAAAGGGGCCCCGCAGGGGGTGGGCCCGGGCCAAAACATTTGGGGGCCCTTTTACATATTGGTGGGGGCCCTATGGTTGAAAAAACTGCTGTGAACATCACCTTAAATAATTTGAACTATTTGGAAACTTTGATGTCCCAAGGTTGCAACAGAAATACCAGAAGATATTTCTCCGGGGTTTTCACTTCAGTTACTACGTTTCTGAAAAAACAAATTGGAAATGGAAAACGGTTTTTTAAAAAAAGCAACCATTTAATAGTGGACTATACATATATCGGCCGGGATCTTTATGTTTGCTCAGCTTTTCTGTTTTTAACCCTCCCTGTCATGGTGGGGACGGCTGAAAGGTTTTTTTTCAAAGTTGAAACAATAATTATGAAACATAAGAAAACAATGAGACAAGAACGCCTGAAGGATTTGTTGGTTTGAGCACGAATTTGCAAGAGTTAAGAAAAGAACGTTGGGACTTTAATCAACACTTTTGCAGACCGAAGGCCAGAAGGAAGTTTTAGGTTTGGAATGCTGTGTTTGTTTTTACATTTTTAGTGGGGGGCTTTAAAATAATCCTGCGGGGGGTCCCCAATCTAATTTTTCGCCACTGCAGGGAGGCGATAAGTGCATCTAAAGGGTAGCACACCTTTATCTTCTAATTTACAAAGTTTTCAGGAAGCTTTTTTAGGACATTTAATCATTTTGTTTTAAACTAAGCTTTTAAATAAAAAAGTTACGTACCGATTCCTTTATATGTTGCTTTGGACTGGTGCTCCAAATGCATGAGGCTTTTAATTGGTTCAGAATTTTAAATATATTGGTTCAATTGAAATTCACTTTATTTCTGTTTTTCCCCCCAAGGCTTGAAAATTTTGGTATCTCCAATTATAATTTTCTTCTGAACTGACTTTGCCATATTTGTTCCAATTACCTTCCAACTCCCCATACAAATTAAAAAAAAAGGGCTAAAAAAAATGTCATACTAAGTAATACTATATTAAATGAAAAAATAGATTTTCATGTTTTAGTAGCCTAACATATGTGGATAAAATCTTTGATCCCCGTTTTTTTGTAAAAAGGTTGTAATCAGCTTTTTAGACCCCTGTCCGCAAGACTAAAACATAATTTTTTAAAACAGGGGGCCCCTTTAAAAAAAATAACAGTTTTGGAGTTGCAAACACAATTTTGTAATTGAAATTTGGCAAAACGAAAGGAGACCTAATGCATTTTATTCAGAAAGGGAACAAACAAGAATATTAACTAAAAGTAAATTTTGATTTATTAGTGCAATACATTGATACAGGTTATAAGCAAGCTACTAAAAGGTACCAGAGGCGCGTTTCAGATCTATGGATTTGCGTATGGGGATGTAGAATGAGGAATGCACGGTTTGGTTTTTGCACTCTTAGTCTACGGAAGTCTATCCCTTAACAGTTATTTCCCAATATTTATTATTGATGTACAATTTTGGTTAAAAGCCTTTTTTTTGGTTGGGGTTTTTTAAATTTCAAATTCAAGCAGCCCTTTTCAAACAACTTTGTTTTGGAATTACAAGTAGGCATTGGGAACTTGTCTGGGACCCACTTGAGTTCCGTTGACAAAACACCCTAAACCGACCGCACATTCCAAAAAATCTAGTTTAGCCGATATCAGATCCTAGTTATGTAATGCGACTCTAGCACAATATTTCAGCTTTTTACTTTTTTAAAAAAGCAAGATTCTCCAATCACTAAATACTATTTGAAACCCAATAAAATAAAAAATGAATTACATGGGTTTTTTCTAAAGAACAAGTTTTATTACCTTATTACATGCCACACCTGCACAAATTGATATTTTATTTATTTAATTTAAAAAGAACAAATTTTACACTGTAAAAAAAAAAATAGCTGAAGAATCCCCAAACTTCAATGTCGGGCTGTTCTTTTTGTATTGATATTTCCTAGCCCTTGTTCTATTAAATAAATTTCAAAATTATGTTTTAAAGCTATAATGGGGCAACACTGAAGTATTCCCCGGAGTTCCCGGAGACAACTAAATTTGTATATGCAATAAAAAAATATTTTTTTATTTAAATTTTGTATTACTAATGTAATTATTTTATAGTACTATTTTGGGGTTTCCCCCTGTGGCACATAAATTATATTGTTGCATTCTGCTTCGCCTGTTTTTACAAAATTAAAACACCCGGCAAGTATAGTGCATCGATGGTGATATCTTTTTAAAAAACGTGTATAGGTATGCATATTTCAGTAATTGGGGTCTTTCCGATGCCCCGTAACTTCCCAAATTTTTTAAAGATCAGCTTCAAAAATGCAAGGTCTAATATGCGTAGGGCTTTTGGTGTTTTCAAAACGAGCTTTTATTTTGTTTTTTAAAATGGTTTACGTTTTGAAAAGTGCGTATTTTCAGTATTTTCCCTATCTTTTCCCTCCCACCCTCTCCCGCCCAATGTGATTTCGGATTATGTTCAAAGCCTAGTGCAAGTTCCGTAGGCAGTACTTTAAAGGGGAATTTTCTTGGTTTGCAAACAAGCTCCTCAGAAGGTGCCTTGATTAATTCAAGAAAAAATAAAACAAAATCCAGGTCGTGGGGACTATGGAACTCAAATAATCACGCTTTTTCTAAAACCCTGCACCCCGCGGTAGGCCCCCTATGGTGACGTCACTGCAGGGTACCCGCTAGGGGCTCCCGCCGAGGAAGGGCCCGTCAAGCTCGCTGCCGTGCCGTAAGCGGCCCTATGGCGAATTTCCCAGGGGTGGGATTCCCCCCTGACACTTTTAAAACCGATTTTACATGTTGAAAAAACAAGATAAATATACTGTTTCGAATACTAACTAAAAAAAGTTTTTATAGATAAAAAAAAAATTCAATTCAACACTTTTCCCCAAAAATTTACGTTTACAGAATCTGTACTCCCGTATTGAACTCTCGAACGCAAAAGGTGGCCAAAAAACCCTTCAGATATGGAAGTTCAGATTTCACATTTTTCGTGGTTTATTGTTTGACTTTCTCAATTTCATTAATCGGTAAACACTGCTGTAGGTGTAATTGATTTACCCCGCAGAGATATATTTTTTTAATTTCTGGATTGATTTCCATAATATTGTTTGACTTAAGTTAATCATTACGAGAGTAATACTATTCTTTCCGAAACTAGTGCCGAGTGGGGAGTATAGCTACCACTCTCTGCCCTCGTGTCGTTTATCTGTCCTGCAGTGGCGTAGGAACCGGGGGTGGGGGTTGGGGGGTAACATATTTAACTTGACGTGCATTTTAAAAGTTTTTAGATCCGAGTGCAGGAAGTTTAGTTTTAGTTTTGAGGTATAAATTTAAGTTATTTCAAAAAACTTACTTTTATACACATGATGTTTAGTTAGGCAATCAATAATTGACATTTTTTTACGTCCAAAATCAAATTAGTGTATATCCTTCATAAACAAAACTAAAATCCCTTGACTTGCCATTTTTTCAGTTAAAACATGACGAAATAACTGTAGTATGGTGTAATTTATTTTTTCAAATATCGTTTACCTTTAAATAATTTTTGGATGACACCACTGGGCACTGGGGGCGGCCAAATGTAATCTCGCTTACGTTGGCCCTGAGCACAGTTATGTATAACTATTCACACGCGAGTCACAGTTTGAGTTATAAAACACGAAATAGTAGTTTTAAATGTAAATATGTAATTATAACAAGTTACAACTTTCAACTACTTTGGCTGACACAAAGTTAAACATTGCCACTAACAACTCGCTCAAAATGTCAAATTAAAACACTAGTGCTAATAACTAAAATCACGTAACAGAAAACGATGATCAGCGCTAGTATAAATATAAATATAAAACACGTATGATATGAAACTACAATTCTCATTTACAAAACTAAACGGCAAACTAAAGAGTTCGGACGTCCGACTTACACACTGGATAGCTCGCCTCCGTAGCAGGTAGCAAGAGCGAGGACCGTGCCCAGCACTGACGTCAAAACTATTTTGCGCGGGTTGAAAAGAAAGCTCCATACGACCCACACCACCCTCAATAGGCATTTTTTGCAAATACATTCTTTTCTATAAAATGTTAAGAGTTATTAAAAGACACTTGTTGGAAACTCGGACAATGCCTTTAAGAGACGTCGCCGACGGGGATAGTTCAGACCGCTTTAAAATAAAAGTCTTGCACTGGAAATCAGTTCAGTTCTTCAACCGAATAGGTTGTGTATTGCGTGCCTATAGGGAACCTAAGTGGGCGTTGTCTGGTTCTCTCCGGTCAGCTTGGTATAGGCGATTAACCCGTGCTAAATGTTTCGTAAGCGATAGCGCGAGAACCCGACCACGGACCGGAATTATATTCATACTGTAAGAAACTATAATCTTTCTTCTTTGCGTGGATATACATAACTCTGCTCTATGACAAATATTTATGACATTTGTTTTGAGTCAAAGTGAACTCTACATTTACACTGTTGCAAACCTTCCAAAAATGCTCTTGAAAAAGCACGTAAAACATTTTGTCCGTGGCATCAGCATAACATTTGGTATCCGACTTGCTTTGTGGCTACTGTGAAAGGGCACTGGGTTGTACTAGATTATACATTACTATAAAATCCTTTAATGTGCCACAAAATCTTGAATGAAAAGTACATTTAGCAAACCCTGGACAGGCGCGTGGTATGCAAAGGATGCCACAGCTGCACACAACTTGGCTGCGTCTCGCTTAGGTTGCCTCTCAGTCAGAGTGACATTTTCGACAGCGCGCAAACATGGGTCCATTAAACTCATAATAGTTTGAATTTAGGAAGCGTCATCGAGCAAAGTAGAATGCCATCATCTTTTCCACAAAATTATGCATCTTTTGATGTTATTGGTTTAGATTTCTTTTGCGCGAGTCAAAAGATACGGCGAGTTACATTTTTGTCCATGCTAATTCTTATGGGCGCTGAGACCCCGAGAGAACCAATTTCCTTCCCGCCTTCAAAACTTAGGTTCCCTATTACTTCTTTTATAAATTTTCACTATACTCTTTTTAATATTTTATTTTAGGTTTCATTTCGTTTCTTTCAAGTTAATATAAATAGGGGGTTTTTTTTCGGGTTTATGTGAAATTTTTGAAATGGGTATTTGCGATTGTGATCATAAAAATTTCTTCGCCCAAAAAATTTTCAAAAGTTTTTTTTCCCGTAATAGTACTTTCCCCCCACCGGACTTCATTATGTTTCCCACAGTTAAAACAAAAATCCACATGCTGTTGTTTGAGTTAACCCTCTGAACGGGCGCAACGGACCATTTAAAATTATGGCGGGCCCGGGCTTGGGAAAAGACACTGTTTAAAAATATTTTCGTAAAATTACGAAAAGTCTTTGGAATACGCTTATAACAAATTTCCATTTTTTTCTACTGCATCCGATTTTTTATTTTACTGAAATGTTGTGTTTTCGACTTGAAAAAGCGTAGTAAATTTCAAACAAGATTGGCAATTTAAATCATTCATTTTTTTTTTTACTGATTTTGAGTTGTCGAAGTTTACGGCAAATGTTTATTTTTCTCACTACATATCCAGAAATTTAATACGGATTTTATTCCTTTTTTAAACTAAATTTTGGCAATTAAAAATCTAGCCCACATGCCGTAATTTTACGGCAAATGTTTTTGGTTATTCACTACTGAAAATTTGTTTAAAAGATTTTTTTCGTTTTTAAATCGATCGGCAATTTTAAATCTAGTCAACATGCCGTAATTTTAGACAAAGTTTATTTATTTGTCTACTGATCCGGTATGAAAAAAGCATTTTATTCCGTTTTTTTAACCCAAATTTTGGAAATTTAAAAAATCTAGTAAATTCCCGAAATTTTACGGAAATGTTTAGTTATTTGCTACAGACCGCAAAAAATTTCGACCCGAACGTATATTTTTTTAGTTTTGCCCAGGTTGAAATTTCCCTCCTTTAGTGGGTTAAAGGAGCATTACAATTATTTTTATTTAACAATTAAACATATAACGAACTTTCCCTGTAAGAAAGACAAGCATCATTTGATAGCTAGTACGAAGATTAATATTACATATAAATTTTCAGGGTTTTTTAAAAATTGGGGAATCAGCGAGGTCAAACCCTTTGTACACCTGGAGAGAGAGTATAACTGTCCTAGTCAAACCCAAGACACCGTCTACCTGAAGCGCGTCTGTATAAAATCAGTTGGGAGATGTAGTTATTTTTAAATGAGAAAATTCAATACGAAAAGTGGGGGTTTTCGGTTTCCTGGTCATATTTATAACAATATAACGATAGGCCTAAAATATAATTAATATTAAATTATTAATAAAAATTCTCGGGGTCGAATTTCGTCCTTTTCCCCCAAAACCCCGCCATGCATGGTGTATAAGATTTTAATTTTTTCTTGTCGAATAACCGTTTTTTAAAGCTGTTAATGGTCATGTAAGAGAATATTAAAAAAATATGATATTGTTTACTTTTTATTTTGACAACCCCTTTTAAATGGTGAGATTGGAACCATTTGGCGATTTTTAGAATTTCTAGGGATAATTTTCGGTCTCCAAGTGTATTAATTTACCCTTTAGGAACGAATTCTGTCCTTTTAAAGTCTGCTAACTGTCCCTTTTTAATGAATATTATTCCAAAAGAATACATTTAACGACCTAAAAAGTTGAATATTAGAACCATACCGATCAATTTATGATTCACTGTTTGAGGAAATTTTTGGGTTCGGCCCGCATTTTTTTTCAAGCTGCAAAATTATATTTTTTTTATTATTTTTTTATTATTTTTTATTTTATTTTAATCAAATTTTTCCGTTTAAATTTTCAGAAAGTAGATGATTTTATTGGTGAAATAGTTTAGTTTACTAACAACTGAAATTGATGTATTTTTACTATAGCATAAGAACATGATTAAAGTCCACAATAATGTGAAAATTTGCCGTAAATTTACAAAAAGTTAATGTTTTATGGTGAAAAATTTATTTACTAACAAAAGACAATGGATAAAATTCTATCGGAGCAGAAAAACCGATTTCTACGTCCGTTCAATAAAGTGAAAATTTTTTCCCTTATTTACAGAAAATAGATGACTTAAGCGGGGAAAAAAATTTTGTTTTCTTACAACAAAAGACAATGGTAATATTCAACTATGTGCAGTTTGAACATGATTACATTTTCGTAGAAAAAAGTGATCATTTCCGTAATTTTTCAGATAGTAGATGATTTAAGCGGTGAATAATTTTTTTTACTTACAACTGACAATTGATAATATTTTTATACTATATGCAGTAGGAACAGTGATTTAAAATGTCCGTACAAAAAAATGAAATTTGCCGTAAATTTACAAAAGTAGATGATTGTTTGGTGAAAAGTTTAGTTTCTAACAATGACAATTGAAATATTCTTACTATAGCAGTAGAACACTGATTACCATTCCGACAAAAAGTGATCATTTGCCGTAAAATTTCACAGAAAGTAGTGATTTCACGGTAAAAAAAAATTTAGTTTTTTTACTTCTGCACTTGATAAAATTTAACTATAGCAGTAAGAACACTGAAAAAATGTCCGTAGAATAAAATACATTTGCCGTAAAATTTTCAGAAAAAACGGTTTTTTTTGCAACAATTTTAAAAACGTTGATTAACTATTTTCTAGGAAATATTTGATATTAATTTCGTCGAAGTTCCCCGACGGATAACATTTTTTTTAAAAGTCGTTTCTTAATTTTCCTTATGGTGCATTCAATTAAGTAATTGATTTGTTTTTTTTTCTGCTTTGTGTCTAATTGTAGTTTTACTACAACATTTTCCGTAAATTAAAAAAAAGAATACGTGCAGTAAATTACTAATAAAATTTTCAGTAATTTTTAGATTTTTTTGAAAAGGAGTTTTAAAAACGGGCCCCGGGCCGGGGTTCTAGAAATAGGCCCGTGCAGACCTCTACCCTGCGTACCCCACTACTAAGTACGTACGTAGATGAAGCTATGAAAATTGTAGCCCGAAGATAAGCTTGCAAATTTTTGGGTTTTCCGGCAGAGAAAGGCTTGAAGGTTGTCGTGTGAATGCGAAATGGTGACTCGTAAGTCAACCTTTCCACAATCAATTTTCAGTGAAAGATCTAATCGATAATACAAATCGTCTTGAAAAAAAAAGTTTTCACATTTCCCAAACAAATAGGGCTCACTTTCGTTGTTTTCTTTCACTCGCATTCATGGCTCGTACGAAGTAATTCGGGGCCGAAAACACGTGAGTTTTTAAAAGGAAGGGAAAAAATACCCTTTCTTTTTTAACTCGAGAGTTCGATCATTCACCCAAAACAAAAATAATAGTTTTTCCTGCTTTGTTTGTTAAAATTGGTACTTTGTTTGTGTGGATGTTTTTCCCTCAAAAAAGCGAGATTAGCGTCAATAGTACATAATTTTTCATCAGTGTAAAAGATAAATTTGGCATTTAAAATGCGTTTTTGTGGTAAAATAAAAAAAATTTACGCCTTCAGCATTTACGAATACTTTTATTATACGGTGTGGGGGAAATTTTTTCTTCGTTTTGTGACAAAAGCAAATTTTTAAAACTGGGTGAGTCGAGGTGGGGTCACGACGAATTCATTACTTTTCCATTCGTAGAAAAAGATTTTTTTTAAACGAAAACGTGGAGAAAGAGCCATAGCATAACTTGCCAAATGGTACCATGGTTCCAATCCTGCCCTAGTCACGTGCTTATTTTTGTTGATTGTTTCAGGCCACATTCAATTTTTTTTTACTTCGTATGTCATTGCATCGGCTTTTGGTAATTTATAATTTGTTGTCTCCGTATTCAAATGAACTAAACGATCCTAATATCTTGGTGCCCTTTAGGGTGCCGCCAACCAAGCACGGGCACCTTATGCAGAAAGCCGAGTTGGGGCGTTTTCGCCTTCGTGAACCTGTTAATTGGGGACATTTAGGTACCTGACAACACTGTATGCCAATTTGTTTTTAATATCCATAATACCTTATTGTGCTTAAAACTAAAGGGGTTTAAAAAAGGTTTTGGTTCCTATGTTAGGAAAAAGTCTGTTGCGGGGAAGAGGCCAAGTTCAATGTCATACACTTGATTTATTTTAAAACAAACAAATTGTTTTTGAATAACAAACAATATTCAAACAATCACCGCATGCTGTTTTAATTGTATGCTTGTGAAGACACATCGTTCTATTTATACCACACACATTACATGTTTTGCCTGCCTTAACTCACTTTCTTATACATCATATTCAATTTTAGAATGCATTGAATTTAGGACCTGATTACGAGAACAAACACGCATTGTAGTAAGTTACGGGATATTCGATAACGGCTTTACGTCCCATTCCAAAAGTCTGTGTGTTTTTGACCCGCTCACCGGTTCCTCCACCGACCTGAACTACTGAGCGGTTGAACTAGGAAACGTACTTATTGCATAAGCTTCAGCCCACGTTTCCATTATCTCGACAACGGTAAAAAACACTTAGGGTTTTGGGGGAAAAGCAAACACACACCCATCACCGGTGCTCGTACAGTAAACGGCATTCTTGAAAAACAAAAATATATTTAAAAAAAAGGAACTATAGCTATTTCTACATGTGCGCCAAGTTTTTTTCTTTTTAAGCAGTGTTCTTTTATGTATGGTGGGAGCAATGAATGCCGTATCCATGAAAAAAAACTTCGTGAGGATGCCCGCTGAAGGGGAACACATCAGAGCTAATCGATGTGGACCCTTTCATGTGATAGCTAGGACACTTGTGTGAATTGGGTATTCGCATAGACGACTGAGGTTTTGAACCCTGGACCCCCCGAATCAGAGTCCTCGCGCTTTGCTCTTAAGCCACCCCTGTCGGATCCAGAAGAAAATCTAGTAAGTAACAATGTGCCAATGCGTCGATGCACAATAGCATACTAGGGAGCGAAGCTCTCATGTATGCTGTTATGAACAATTGCAATTATTGTCTGTGCGACTGATTCGTCTCACGACAATTTTTTTTTTTTTTTTAAATTTTCCCCATCAACCGAATTCAAAGACACCCCCAACAAATTATTGCCATTAATACAGAAATTGACATAAACCCCACATGAAACTTAAATTTATTTAAAGCACCCTTTTTTACGCCAGTTTCCCAACAGGGATTTCTTTTATCACTTTGGGCACCTTATCCCCCTTTTTCACCAGTTTTTTTTAAAAATTTCATTTTTTTTTTTTGTTTTCTTCATTTTTTCTTGGGTTTCGACATTTTTATATATATTCCCTTTTGTTATTAAAGTTTTTTTTGTTGTATTTTTGTAATTTTTTAATTTTGAAGTCCCTTGTTCATGTTTTTAAATTTATTTGAAAAAAACGTTTTTGGGGTATTTTTTTAAATTTGTTTTTTAAGGTGTTCACAGGCTTTAAGCAAATTTTGGGAGATGAAAGGGGACATGGGTGAGGGGATTGCGGAGAGACGTGTGGGGGGGGGCCTCAGAATTTCCGCTAAAAATTTTTTATTTGTCCCCCAAATTTTAGCGAAGCCGTGTATTACAAACGGGGCAGGGGATCTGTTTGTACTGCAAAAAGGGTTTTTTGAGGGGGGGAGGGAGAGATGCGCTCCCCACTTTCCCCAAGGGGTCGCACTGAGATCAAATACCCACCTTTTCACGAGCTGGCTTTTAAAATGACGGTTCGCCCAAGGGTATAAAGAAGTTTTTCCCCATTTTTCACATTTTGTTTTGGAAAGTTACGAACCCATCACATAATGAGAAAAAAACCCAAAAAATAATTAAATTTTAAGGCTTTTCCACCCTTTTTCCTTTATTTTCCAAAAAATGTTTACTAATTTAAAAATTATAGTGAATGGCTTTAAAAACAGGGGCATTTTGGGAAAAATCAAAAATTTTTTTTCCCAAAATTTTCGGACCCGGTACAGGGCCAATATAGCCCCCTCAAAAAAATTTTTAAAAATTTTTAATTCGCCAGGGCCAACCTTTTCAACGTACGGTTTTTTGTTTTTGGGACTTTAAATTTTTTAAATTTTTTTTCTAGGGACTGACTGAGAAAAAACAGTTTTTATTTTAAAAATTTGGTTTTTCCGGGAAATTTTTTTTCGTTTGGCGGTATTTTTTACGATTTGTACCCCCAAACAAAAAAAAAATTCGCGGGAAAAAGACAATGTTAAAAAAAAAATTGTTTTCTCTCAGTAAAGCCCAAAAAAAAAACATTTGAAAATTAAGGGCCAAAAAAAGCAAAAACACCCTAGTTGAATGGTGTGCCCTGGCAAATTTGGGAATTTTGAAATTATTTTGAGGGGCTATTTTGGGCCCTTTGTACCGGATCAAAAAAAATTTGGGAAAAAAATTTTTGTTTTTCTAAAATAGCCATGTTTCAAAGCCTTTCCCACTATTTTGGGACTTAGTAGCTTTTTTGGGAAAAATAAAAAAAACGCGGTGGGAATAGCCTTAATGTTTATTTTTTGTCCTATGAAATGATCATTTTTTTATGGAATGAGGGATTGCAAATAAAGAACTTTACGCAACTTTTGAAAAAGTATAATGTTATTATTATTCTGAATACAGGTTTAGCCCTTTCAACATAAAAATTATTGTCAGTAAATGTGACGCGATTTGGGGTTTCCAAGTCCAGAAAAATTTGGGTCACAGGAAAAACCCCCACCCCCCCTAAAACTGCTAAAAACCTTTAGACCCGGGTAAGATCCCGGTCAGGACACAATTTTATACCCTTTTATTTTTGCTATCATGCATTTTTATAATATGCTAGCATACGATAAAAACAATAAAATCAGTACTACAGTAATAATAATCAGGACGGGTTTTTGGACGGGTTTTCAGCCCCCGAGACCTCCCGAATCATTTAAAAAGCCATTGAGCCAACATTGTCAGTATTTTAAACATACTTTGGCGTAACTTGCCCTTTTTTTTCGCGGGGGAAAACATTGTTGTATCCCCCAAAAGGAATCAAGGGTTCAGACAACTAGTGAAAGGGATATGTGGGTTCCACTGGTACAGTGATAGTGGGGGTGGTATCATCCAAAAAAAAATTTAGGGGTTTATACGCTTTTTCCCCGGGGTAACGGGGGGCACGTTTGGGGAACAATGGGGGGTCTGAGGGGGGTTGGCCCCCCATTTGTTTACGGGTGGAAGCGCACCCCCCCGGAAAAAAATTTCGATTCAAAGTGTGATGGGAGTATTTTGACAATTTTTTTTTTAAAAAAAAACCTTTTAAAAATAAAATTGAAAAAATTCCCCAAAATAAGAAAAAGTAAACATTTATATAAAAAATCTAAGAAAAAAATTTAATTTCAAATAAAAGTTGCGCCCCCCCTTCCCCCCCCCCTTGCCCAAAATTTTCGCCCTCCATTTTTAGGGCCACTGATTATAGTAAGGGGGTGTTATAGACAAATTTTTGGGGTTATTCCCCAGTCACGCAGCAGCAGCACATCAGTCTTATACGGGCTTTCTTTTTACCGGTGTTATAACCTTTTTTTATTATGTCATCGATGCTGGACGACTCCAACCCCAAAATCACCTTTTAAAATTCCCTTTAAAAAATGAGGGGACTCGAATCCACATCAAAAAACTCTAAAAAAAATTTTCCTACCCCCCCCCCCGAAATTTCAAACCCTGGCCCTTCGCTTTGGAAGCAGACCCCTCTAACCACACGCCCAAAAAGATTTCATACTTTTACGTATTTAAAAAACCAATACAGAAAAACTTGTGATAAAATTACAATTAAAAACAGTGTTTTTAACTAAAATTTGGGGTTTTTTAATATGATAGGCTATTAGTCGCGTTGATGGATGCCCCCCGCCCCTTTTTAGTTTTCGAAAAACGTTTCTCTAATGTTTATTTTGAGTTTTGAGACTCTGAAATGAGGGTTTATGATAGAGATAATGTCTCACTCTTACCCAACCCCCCAATGGGGACAGAAAAGGGGGGGTGGCCCCTATGTGTGAGTGAGTGGGCCCACACGCGTTTTTTTCCTTGGTCCAGTGTGGGGCTGTTCACTTTCCCCGACAAAGACCAGACATTGCATGGGTTTGTGTGTGGGGGGGGGGGGGGGGGGGGGGGGCGATGTGTTAGTAAAAAAGGTGAATAAAAGGTAAAAGAAAAAACTTTTTTATTTTAAGAAGTGTTAAAATTTATTTTTTTGTTGAATTTCAACCCGTTGGGCCAAAACCCCGTTGCCAATTGAAATTGTCGGATTGTCGAGGGGGGGCTTACTATCATCCCTTTTCACCAATTTTTTTCTCCCAGAAATTATTTTGGTACTAAAAAACAAATGAATGTGTGGCCAGGTAAAAACAGACCACCCCACTAAAGACACCAAAATTTGACCCCAACCCATTCTTTAAAAAATAAAAATTTAGATATCAAAAAATTGTATATTTTTTTTTACTGTTTACCCCCCACATGTAACAAATCAATCCAAAAGGAATAATTTTTACCCCCTTTCCCCCAAAAAATCAGCTGAGTTTCCCAGGGGCCCCCCTTGCACAAAAAAAGGTATAATCCCGGTTTATAATATCGAAACTTTTTGTGTGATTTTTAATCACCTGAAAAATTTAAGGGTTTGCCCAGTTTTAAGTTGCAACAGATTTTTTTTATTTATTTGGGGGAAAGGGGCGCGTCAACCGTTGGGCATAACTCATAACACATGTTTTTGGAAACTTTTTTTTGTTTTTTTTAGTGGGGAGTATAGTAGTAGTTTTTTTTCAGTGGCGTATCAAAAGGGGGGGAGGGGGGGTTTTGGGGGTTTAAGGCCCCCCCCCCCCCTGCCCCCCCCAAAAAAAAAAAAAAAACGAGTGTAAATTTGATTGGAAAAAAAAAATAAAGGGGAGCAAAACCCAAATATGATTTACATAGGGAATTACAATACTTTCAAAGTGACTTTGGGACAATAAGAAATTTTTTGTTCGCAAGGGAATTTTGGTATGTATTGGGCTCTACAACGGTTTAGAGGCGTTTTTAAAATGTAAAAAACGAGAAAAAAAAATTTTAAAAGGCCTCCGGGGCTGGGGCTTCGCACCAGGGCCCCGTCCCCCTTTGGCATATTGAAACCCCCCCCCCCCCCCCTTGGACAAATTTTTGGTTTCACCACTGGTTCTTTATCATTACACTAGTTGCTATTTTTTTAGTTTAATACAAAAAAATGGGAGGGGCCTTTCACAAGATTCTATGGATGAAAGCAAGCTGACAAAATATTAATCTAAAAAAGCTACAATAATTTAAGTTCAATACCCAAACACGCAACCCCAAGTCACGACATTTTAAATACTTTTGAAATTTGGATTTTAATTTTTAAAAGGGTTTTAATATTTTTTTTGTATTGAAAGCAAATGTTTATTTTTTAAAAAATTTTTTTAGTAGGTTTTCATTTTTTTTATTTAAAATTTAAAAAGTTAATTTTATTGTTAAAAGAAATTTTTTTTAATTTTTTTGCAGGGTTTTGGGGCAATTTGGACTAAGTAAGTTTTCCCGCTGAACTGCCGGGGGGAAAACAAACCCTAAGCAGTATAATATATTTTTTATTATAAAACAATGGTTGTGTAAACCCCATTTTTTTCCATTTTTTTAATTGTCTGTTGTTTGTTCCAGATCGGTAATACTCTTTTTCGTACTACTTTATTTTTTGCCCCACTAAAGATTCTCGTTTTATAGTCAGAAAAATTTCATCGTTTGTAACTAGTAAAAACCCTTTTTTAAAAATTTTTCTTCGGAAATTTATGAACCTTTTTGCCATCAGGTTAAAATCAGGTTTATTTAACACCCAAAAATTTTAATTATCAAAAAACATGTCCAAAACAAAAATACAGCTAAAATAGAGCAAGTTTGAAAGACAAAATTTTCATTTGAAGTTTTTATAAATTTAATTTTTAATAAATTTTCTAATGACGGGGACGTGGCCAAAACTACAGAATTTGTCGCGATCCGCTTTATGTCATCCGGGAAAGTTGGGTTTGGGTACTTTCATGGCACAAAAAACAATATTTACAAAAAAACAATGATTTTCGTGATTTGGGGGAACCCCGTAAAAAAAAGTAAATACTTGTCAGGCATACATTGTCCCCGGGGCCCCGGGTTTACACAAAGGGCATGGGGCCCGGGGGAATAATTCTTTTCTATTGCAAGGAAAAGCTTTTGCTGGAGGGGGGGGGGGGGAAGCTGTGGAATAAATTTTTTGCGTTACCACGTCGTTCTTGAAAGGCACAAACAAAAAACCAAAATTTATATCTTTCATGTTAAAAGAGGATAGGGCCCCTGCGAATACAGTTTTTACAATGACCCGGGTTTAGATTTTCCACTGAATATACCTTTAACGTTTTGATTTTTTTTGGGTGTAGTGCCCACAATGTTCAAACCCTTTGTATTTTTATTTTAAACGACACTTTTCTATCACACCCCAATAATAAAAAAAAAAAACTACCAAATAGATGAAAATTTATGGGCGCCTCTCCAATGCTATTTGGTTTAAAAGCATCCGCCCCGACCGCCCGGACAGGGGGGACCGGCCCCGGGGGTTTTATTCCCCGTGGGGGACAAATTTTTAATGCAATATATTTAAGATATTTCGTATTTCCCGTCGTGTAAATTAAAAAACAGAAAAGACTCCAAAATGGGAAAACTATTTTACCCTTTTAATTTTTAAAAGGCCTTGCGCCCCAATTTAGTCCGAAATACCCTTTTTGACGTGGATACTCCAGCTCGCGCAAAAAGGGAAAAAGCGCGGAAGAAACCCAATGATCCGGGTTCGACCCAAAAGAGAATTTTTAAATTTTAATTTTTTGGGCCCGTTATAAATTTTAACGTATATATACTAGGCTAAACAAAGATTGCGTTCCGTTACATGCTATAAAATAAATTGTTTTCCCCCCCAGTGCCCAGGCCCCTAAAACCTAATATGAACTGTTGGGCCATTGCAGGTCATCTATAATTTGCATTTTCCATCGAAAATTTTATTTATGCACGATTATGATTATGCTTTTGTAGTTTCTTATTGGGCTCAGGTGAAAAAAAAAAATGGTTTAAATTTTAGCCCTTTAAAAGCTTACACAAATAAAATAATGTTTACTGTTGCCCCGTTCATAGCAAAAAAGTAAAAGGTAATTTTGCATTGAGTGGTGTTCTGCATTAGCTGAACAGTTTTTCTCTTTGGGCCCAAAGAAATTGTTATTTTTTGAACATAAATAACCATCCCGTCCCCTCCCAAAAAATCGTTTTCCCCCAAGTGCGCCCCTTGGTGGGGCTTTAAAAAAGGCCTAAAAAAGCGGCAAAACATGCATGTAGTTCCCGTAGTTTTTTCGGGGAACTACTCACACGATTTTGGGGAATTTTTTTTTTTTTTTTTTGAAGATAAAAAGTTTAAATAAAGGGGTTGTGTGATGTAATTTTCCCTAAAAAGTTTTGTAAAAATTTTTTTTTTAAAACCCCTAAAGTGAAGGTAAAATTTTTAAAAATTGTCCAAGTTCGCAATTTTTTTTAAGCCCATTTTTTATACAATTTCGAAAAAACGACATCACACAAGTTTTTGTAAAAAATTTTTTCGTGAAAAAAATTAAAAAAAAAAAATTTTTGCCGAATTGACAAATTTGGGCCCAGTTCCAACTGAAATGCCGGGGGGCACTGCATTTGCGCCGATATTATAGCTACCCCTGTGCAGCCTTTACCCAACCCTTGTGGGGTAATACCTGTTGTTGGAGATTAATAAATTTAAAAAAACAAAAAAAACGTACACTACATCCGATTGACATGCGTTGTTTTGCCTTCAGCAAGGAAGATATACAGAATGTGCTGAAGGAGCTAGCCCTCCACAATGTTTATGTACTCGGCACCTTTACCATTTGTGAAGGCTGGAACAAGCGGGGAAAGTTAATTTATTTTCGTACTTGGCACCTCCACCAACAACGAGTTTAAATATGTGTATAATTATTTTATTATTATTTTTATTATTATTATTATTTTTTATATTATTTTACATTATGTATTATTCTTCGACGATCTGTTGATTAAGTAGCTTCGCTCCATCTTTTAGGGGCGCAATCCCGTACCCGTGTTTGTTTGTTAATTTATTGAAGCTTGCAATGTTCGAGTGGGAGACGTGAATACTGGGGATCAGAAAACATATGACTTACAGAACACCGATAACCGACACGTATACAGGAATTAGAAATTGCGGTTTGTTTTTTCCAAACAAAAGCAGCACAAAGGAGGAACAAAAGTCTAAAAAAAGTAGTAATATTAAAAGTGTAAAATAATAAAAATCCAAAGAAAATAATCAATTCCCCTTACCTATTTTCCCCTATCCCATCATGTTGCACTCGCTCACTATACCTACCTTCGTAAACAGTTGCACATGACTAATCTTTTACAGTTGTAAATAAGTTCCCGTGGACATTTACTGGGCACAAATGTCAGTGTGGTTTTATCTTCATAATATAATATCACCCCCGTATCTTCTAGGTAAGCCTCGTTGCCAAAATAAAATATGAGACAACTCGATCACAACCACGGCGCATATTGCCAATGTTCCGTTGTTTCACTTATTGGCACAGTCAACTGGCGCCCCGCGTCGTATATGATCATAAAATTTATAGAGCACTTCAATCGTGATGATACAGATTTCAATTTAATAAGTGCTCATCATCAGTATGTGTTTATATCTTTGTATTTAGATGTGCTTGCTGGTGAAGCTAGCTGTGTGATTATATGCGGTTCAAGCAAGGTTTAAGTGGGCTTGTTAGGGGGCACGTAGCAATTGTTATAATCAAAGCAGCGGACTGCAGGGGAGTGATTGCCATTGCATTTGCATTCCGATCCTGGTTTGAGTTTTCTGCGTTTCATATCTTGTTTGTTAAAGATGGCAAACCAGTATTTTATTTCTTCGTGTTGAATATCCAGTCGTCGAAAAAAAGACAAAAGTAAATGAAAGAAAGGATTTAAAAAAACTTTTATAATAATTAAATGCGAACAACAAACAATATAACACGCACGATGAATCTGTATGTTATGCGTCTTGCTTGTTGATTCTTTTTTGTTATTTTTGTTTAGTTAGCATTTCTTGTTCTTACCCTCCACCTATCAAGTGCCAGACTTGATCATTGACTGTGCTTAGTATAGGGTTCTCAGCCTCTGCGCATCATGGATAGTAACATTTTGACTGAAAAATTATTTTTTTACATAGCACAACAGGTGTTTATTGGAAATGGATTTAAAAATTTAAAAAAAATTAAAAGTGAGAAATGGGATTTTTTAACGGTACGTGCTAAAATTTACTAATAAAGTTGTTTACACACACACACACATTTCCCTCAACATAAATTACATATCCCCACTTTAAAAAATGCGTTATATTAATCACAAATTGTATTTTTTAATTTGTATTATCAAGCAATTCGCAGCAATATATAATGAAACTATGCACTTGTTCAAGGTATCAAATTCCCAAATCGCACCTTCTTGTGGTTTGGCCCCTGATTAGGGGAGGTTCTTCTCCCCGAAACTAATGGCGAGCTCTGGGTCGTCGTCGGGGAACTTTCCCCCTTTCCCCTTTTACTACCTCCAAGTCCACGACGGTGACGACAATGACAACACGGACGGATGATGGCACAGACGGAGACGACCACGACGTGGGGAAAACCCCCGCCCTCCTCATACGCTTGGGCTCACATTTCCCTCAACATAAAACTATCCCCACTTCAAAAAAAGCGTTATATTAATCATAAAAATTTTATTTTGTAATTTGTATTATCAAGCAATTTCTCATGCAATATATAATGAAACTATGCCTCTGTTCAAGGTATCAAATTCCAACTCTCAACCTTCTTGTGGGTTTTGGGCCCGTGATTAGGGGAGTTCTTCTCCCTGAAACTAATGGCGAGCTCATGGGTCGTCGTCGGGGAACTTCCCCCTTTCGTTTGACTACCTCCCCGACGGTGACGACAATGACAACACGGACGGATGATGACACAGACGGAGACGACACGACGTGGGGGAACCCCTGCCCTCCCCATACGCTTGTGGCTGGTTCTGACCAGCACAGGCCTGTCCACTCCTTGTCCCCCCGCGTCACTCCTTACGTCCCTCCCTTCGTCTCGATTAGCCAAGTTGCATAAATATGAGACGTTAAGCAATATCCAATCAATCAACACATGCTTAAATTTTCACTTGGGTGCGATTCGTTTATGTATGATATAACCGACACTAGAATATCAGGATACGATCAATGTTCATGATGGTGATGATGATGGTGATGATGATTTTTGCACTATGCTATTCGAGACGATGAGTGGTGATACATGGTGACGAAAGACGATTACAAAAAAACATGTCTTAAGGGGTTCAAACCACGACCTCGT